>JAQZBX010029638.1:0-27200 GCA_029593785.1 Cabassous unicinctus | reverse complement strand
GGGCAGGACCCTGTCCACAATCTGCTGTCCTCAGGGAGCTCTCAGCGAGTGCCCTCCTAAACCAATGCCATCTTGCCTCCTCCTCTGACATGGCTCTTAAAGTGATAATTTAAGTCCTGGAGAAATGTCAAATGCAATATGTAATAATAAGTATGGAAAATCATCATCATGTCTCCAAATTCAAAAATTGATTTCCCTTAATGCACAAATTTTACTTATTACAAATTTATCCTAATTTGGAAGTGGCATGCATATCTTTTTATGGTAAAATTCACTTAAAATAAAATTAACCATTTTAAAGTGTACAATTCTGAGACATTTAGTACATTCTCAAACTGTGCAAGTATCACCTGTATCAATTCATCTATATATTTTTCAAACAATATCAGCCACAGTAAAACAAAAGTCACTTCAGTAAGCTGGACTTAAAAATAAGATCATCACTGTGTCATGAGAAATTGTACAATGTGGCAATTTTCTCTTTTGAAAACAAGATAAACTAAAAAGTGTATTTCAAAAATTTCACTGCCAAGTTTGCTTTTAGAAAAGCCAGAATCATTAAATTATTATAAATTTTGTATTTTTGAGTAAATAACATTTAAAATTAACATTGGGAGTTGTATAACCCATAGTTATAATTTTTCAACCTTTTTTTCATTTATGCCAATGGTGCAGGAAAAATTAACTATTAAAAATTAATAAAAATATATACATAGGAGCACCATTTTCCCTTTCACCTCTGGCTCTGATATGGCTCAGACGGAACTGACCATTCCCCAACTTCTCCACTGGAATATTTCAGTAATTTGCCTAGTCCTTTCAGTATTGTAGATGCATTTCCTTTCTCTCAGAATCTCTATCAGTATTGTCCCCAACAGGAGTCCTGAGTCTGTAAAATGTCTGACAGCATGCCAGATTTTGAGCTGGCAAAGCCCTCATGAAAAGATATCTGGTAAAATACAACTTGTGAAAACATTACTTGAGAAACTAAAGAATAATTCTTTTTCTGGGGACAGTGCAATAAATGAAGTTTTAAAGAAAAATACCTCAGAGAGGCTGTGACAAAGGTCCCTTCTCAGCCTCAGGGATGAAATGGTTGCTAATTATTCACATGGACACATCTGAGGAGTCCCAGAGCCACTGTGGCTCCCCATGGACTCTGCATGGGTTGTGAAGGAATGAAGCATTTCTTCTCCCAATGGAGGCTGCACTGGTTTCACTGGGGATGAACTTGGAGGGTTTCCATTATGGTTTACTCAAAAAATGCAGTTTGGCACCCTCTCCTGGCTGGAAATCCACAGAAGAGGATGCTTCAGGATGTGCCTGATGGTGAAAATGTGCCCCCTCTCCTATTTGGGAGAGATTGTGTTCAGGGTGTTCAGAACCAGGACACTGAGCCTGGGTACAGTGGATTCCTCAGCACAGTCAACACTGAAGGTTCAGAAAGAAGGACGAGTGGCAAGAGCAGGAGACAGTGAGCCTCCACCCTATACCCAATCTCCCCAGCCCACACCAGGCCTGGATGCAGGCATTGACTCCCTCCCCCACTTATCTGGACAACCCAGGATAAAGCTCCTAGTGCAGCACAAAAGGTGTTTTTGGCCTCCCACGTGATTCCTCACTGGAACCCTGCTGAGCCACAGTCCTCCCCACCTTCATTGTACCAACCTTCTGTATTGTCCAGTCAGGAGAGAGCCACAGTTTGTTGGTGTATTTATTGGGGCTCAAGGAGGTTATCCTGTCTAGTAGCACACTTCCAACTGGAAGCATAGCAGGCCCAAACTCCTGTTCCCAGCCCAGGATGCACAGAGCTGCAGGGGCCACAGAAGCCCAGAAGGGGGTCTGCTTAAGCATAGGTGGTGGTTGAGTCCCCTCCTCCACAGCCTGCTCCTTAAAACCTTCCCCTAGGAATCCCTGCCAGGTATTCACTGTGTGTGTGTGTGTGTGTGTTGGTGGAGGGTAACTAGTGTGTTCCATGATGTAAGTAAAGAATCCTCATTTGTTTCTCATTCTTGTGAATTTCTCTTTTTTGTTGCTACTAAGGCACATTAACATTGTCCCCAGGGAGTGAAAAATTAACAAGTTAAATAGAATTGCAAAGTTTATTCTACACTGGCAAAAGAAATTATGCTCCTCAATGGTTTTATATCATAGTATCTGATCCATCTTGAGCTCATTGGAGTATATAATGTCCACACCCTACAAGGTGTGATCAAGTGTATTAGGACCTGAGCTGCCTAAATATTTGTCTCCACCTGTCACTGTGTCTGGAGTGTGACTTAAGCTCTCTCTCTCTCTGCATCTCTGTCATCACCTATATATAAAGAGGATGAAAACTGAGAGGGCTACTTTGAGGATCCTTTGGGAACCAAGTAAAGAGCTCAGAATACCTGTGCTCCCTTAAAACCTGTTTTGAATTTAAATACCCTGTAAGCAAGTCTCAGAGTAACAATTTGCAATATCAGTCCTCCCTCGATTCATTTTGCCTCAGCTCTTCTTCAGGGTTGTGATTTGTGTTGTTCAACCAGGTTTTTCCATCTTCCTTTTTGTAGTAGTGACAAAGCAAATGAAATCACTTCTCTATGTTACTGTTATAGGTGTGTGAAATTAGACTTCCAATGGGAAGCAGCTGGGAGACTGGGTATAATCATTTAAATTGAAAACTAATTAGAAAAACCTCACATAGAGCAGTCTTGCAACAGGAGTATGTTGGGGCCATAACCCAGGTCTTAAAATCATATTCTATGATTTTATTTTTGTCTCCTCTCCATTATGAATTCTAGGATAGCAAGATAATCTGTATAGCATCACTTTGAGTTGGCCACTCCCAAGGAAAACTTAAAGTATAATGTCTCCCTCCACTTAGTGATTCTCAAATGATTTGGTGTTTTCTAGGTTAGGAAAAATGAGGGACTGAATACCCCTGAGTGTTGTGTTCTCAGATCCCCTACTGTTGTTAACCTGACTTATTGTGGGAAAGCCTTCCTATAGAATTCTACTTAAGGATTTTTATACTCTGTCTTTGAGAAAAAATGCTGGGAAGTTTGAGGTGGGAGGGGAGTTGTAGGGTGGGGAAGATGTAGAGACCCCAAGATATGGAAGCTGGGACCCTGCAAGGCCTAGAAAGAAGCCAGAGAGGGGGCCATGAAATTATGATCCCTGCAGGTCCCCAAGTCAGAGGGAAGATAGGATGCCAGCTTTGAATTTATATACATGAATGTCATGGTTTTTGGAAGATGTTATTCCAAAAATGTTTGTGTTGTTAAAAACAGAAGCAGCAGCATACACCATAATGTACAGGATATACTGAATGTGCATTATGAAGGCACTTTCAAAACACCACTGATGCTTTTAGAGATGAGTCACTTGGGATGTGGGTAAACATGAGGTAAGGCATTATGCACTATAACTCAGAGACCAGCTCTGTGCTCTTCATTATGTTATGAAGTCTCAAGATTGTTCTTGATAATTATGAGTCACAGCTGGTTTTACAGAGCATTGGACAGAGCTGTCACTGAACACTTATGTGGGAAGTTGAAAATAATTAATAAATATTATATGTATGTGTTTATAGATGTAAGTGTGTATTGTGTTTAAAAATCTATCAGTCAATATATGAATGAATAAATATATATGTATATATTTGTATAAATATGTGTGTATAAATATATGTGTATATTTTGAAATAAAAGGGAGTGAACAATTTTTATAATAGGAGTGTTTACCTCTTTAAGATAAGTATAAAAAAACCATTTCTACTGATGCAAAGGAGAGACTTGAAGTTTTCAGCCTCTAAGTGTAACTGAGAATAGCTGGGATCACCTAAGGCATAACTAGAGGTTTCCCTCAAGGGAAAAGAAGGGAAGGCTCTTCCTGGCATAATTTTATACAACTCAGTGTTTATAGCTGCACTGCCTGGATTTCAACACCAGTTCTTCCCTTCTTAGATGAACTGCTTAAGGCAATTTGCTTATCATCTCTCTCCCTCCATTTACTCTTCAGAAAGTGGGATTAAGGTAACAGTGTTCTTCTCAGAGAGTTTGTAAGAATATAAACATAAAAATGTTTAGAACATTCCACTTAAAGGTTAGATTTAACTATGGTCATTAATTCTAAAAGCAATCTTGACAGAAGATCACAGTTTACAACTTTACAGAAAAATGAAGGACTGGTCTCTTGTGAGCCCTCTCACTCCATTCACATTAGGAAAATTCCTTACTCCAAAAGGGCCAGTTGCTGCCTTTACTAAAGTTTGTCTCACTGCCTATTATTTAAATTTCTGTCCTCTTAGTGGTAACATATTTTCATGATTCCTTGGTAAATGGACTGGCCACAACCTCCTATTCTGCTAGGATAGGAGAATCTTTTGATTAGGGCACTTCAGCTAAGGTTTGGACCACCTCAATCAGGATGGGTCTTAATCCTCTTAGAGGAGCCCTTTGTAACAGAATGAAAATCATGTAGAAAGAAATCCACAGAAGGAGCAGCCAGGGTTGAAAATCAATGGAACTTGGAATATCAAATTCCCATCCAGGGGAACTCTGCCACATACTCTAATGGACCAGCAATAATCCTCCAAGTGCAGGGGCAATGACTAGTGAAGGAAGATGATGCATTGACAGGCCCTTGATATTGATGACTGTGCTCATGAATATTTACTTTTTAAATTGAAACTTAGCCTAGTATTATAGGGTGCTTAAGTGTTACCTCCTGAGAGCCTCCTTGTTGTTCAAATATGGCCTCTCTCTAAGCCAAACACAGCATATAAATGCAATAACTTTCCCCCAGTGTGGGACATGATTCACAGGCATGAGACTTCCTGGCACCAAGGGATTACTACCAAGCACCAACTAGCAATGCAACTGGAAAAAGACCTTAACCAAAAGGGGAAAAAAATAAAAACAAGTGAGTTGATATGGCTAAGAGAATTCAAAGGGAGTTGGGAGGTCATTCCAGAGGTTATGTTTATGCATGTCTCAGCAGGATCTCATTGACAGCCAAAGTAGGTACTACCCCAAATAGTGGGTCTCCTGAGGGCCCTGGAGACATCCAGATACTATAGTTAGGGCAGGTTGTTCAGGAGTTTGGTATCTTGCCAGTGGGCCATATTTTGGAATTTATGCTCCCCAGTGTGACAGAGTTGGTGTGGTTTCCCTGCACATGGCTCTACTGTCCCTTCTATTTAAGCCTATAATTAGTACTAAAGGTGGTAAGTGTACATCCAAGAGCCTTGAATCTTTGGGCTATCCATGTGCCAGCTGGGTCCTGAATCTCTGGGTTGCAGTATCTAATCTCCAGTTTGTTGGAGCCACCCAGTACAACTGGTGAGGAGGAGATGGACAATCACAATACCAAGGAACCCAGACAGTCTACAACTTGAAGCAAGAGAGTCCCATCCATTGGCCATATGAGATTGAAGCCCCCTCTCAATTAGAGATGAACTAGGAATCACCATACCAGAATCTCAGGATTGGGGAATGAACTATGGACTAAAGTAGACTTCCTGGTATTCTACTATAGACTTATTGTGATTATATAAATGGAAGAAATTATACCATTGATGTGGAAGCTGTGGCCACTGGAGGTTCTGAGGGCAGGGAGAGGGAAGAACAGGTGTAATAGGGGCATTTTCAGTACTTCAGAATTGTCCTGAATGATGTTGCAATGACAGGCACAGGCTATTATATATCTTGCCATAACCTACAGAATTGTGTGGGAGAAAGAGTAAACTACAATGTAAACTATAAACCATGCAAAGTGACAATGCTCCAAAATATATTCATCAATTGCAAGGAATGTACCACACTAATGAAGGATGTTGTTAATGTTGGGAAAGGTGAGTGGTGTGGGGAGTGGGGCATATGGGAATACCCTATATTTTTATGTAAAATTTATGTAATATAAGTATCTTATAAAAAATGAAAAAAACAGACCCTCAAGAGAAGGGAGACACTCAGAGACTCTGTAATGTGCCTTGACATGTGCCAAGCTAAGGGCCAAGGATCACCAGAAGCCAGGCCCAGAATGCCAGTTTTCTAAGAGAAAGCATCACCCTGATGATGTCTTGATTTTGATTTTCTCTTAGCCTCAAAGCCATGAGCTAAAAAATTTCCATTGTTTAAGCCAATCCTTTGCAAGGTACGTGCTTGAGCATACAAAGAAACAAAAAGACTCCTCAAATAATATTATTTAAATATCTCAATAATCACTTTCAGCCTCTCTCCTCATTTCATACCCTGTGCTACTATCTGACACATTTCTTTGATGACATTTCCTTCATTTCTGTCCCTATAGTGACAGTGACCATACTATAATCTGGACTTCATTTCTGACCATTCACCTCTGTATGCCTGTGTCTTATGTAAAGACAGATACAAATTTAAAAATGAGAAAGTCTTTATCCTCCCTGTTAAACGTAAAGAAAGAGACATCCTTCTCCCTCCCATCTTTCTGAGTATTTACTTTAGAAAACCCATAGTTATAATTAATACTACTTTCTCTGTACTTTTTAAATGCATATATTTGAAATGTGTGTAAAAGTTTAATTAGTCTCTTGCAAATTTTATCACACAGTGTCTATACAAGAAAGGAAGATATTTCTTTGAAATGTAGTCAAAGAAATTTACTCCAAATTTTCTGATAAAACCTGAGCATAACTTCTGGAAGTGGGTGCTTAGGGGAGTGTGTTTCTGGTTCCAAATTGTAAACCTACCTCTGGTCATGAATAGATGAGGAATAACTTGAAAATATGTATGAAGTGTGTTGCATCTGCTTAGTCACATAAAAAAGCTTAAGATTTCTTTGTCTTTGAATATCTGCAGATTGCCTGTGGTATATCACATTTTGCTTTAATGTTTATTCAATGATAAAATAATTTTTTTCTCTTCTACCTTTGTAGAGAAGTTCTTTGGGTTGGGAGGTGATTTTGTTTATATTTATTTATTTATATTTCCCCTAAGAGTTACTGACACCTAAATTAAAATATATCTCAAATTGAAGACATTGCCTTCCCCCAAACAAGTGAGATTTATACCCCCTCCAATTTCCAATTCTTAATTAATGGTTTCATTCAACAGCCAGCAATTAATTCTTGAAACCCTCTTTCAGTACCATGAAGCCCAGTGGAGCATTGCTACTCTCTGCACTGAGTATTATTGTCATATTTCATCACCTCCCAATCTTACACGCACACACATTGACAACACCTTATTCACTTTCCTTCAGTGTCAGTTTGAATGTTATTCCCTCTGAATTCCTCTTTTATCTGAACTCCCACCTATGTTAGCCTTTCCCTTCTCTGGTTGAGTCCTCTTGAACAGAACACTACTTCATCTTCAGGCAATACTTGTATTCTGTCATTATATGTTTATTTATTCATTCATTTCATTGTCTCTCATCTTCCCCAAGGAACAATTTGCAGAAAAATAGACCCCAGAATGCTAAATAAGAGTGGTTCCACTCTGACAAGTACATATGAACTAAATTCCGGAGGAATTCTTTCTAAACAATAACCAAATCTGCCCTCAGATAGTCTGCCTCCAAATATCTGCAGTGGGATCATTCAATTATCTTCAGATTAAAATTCACTTACAAAATAAAAGAGATACATCTCTCTTGGGGAAAATTCTCACTGGTATTCACCTGACTCAAAGAGATGGAAAACCCAGGGACACTGGGTCATTATTGAGTGTGCTATCACCACATCCCAAAGCTCAGAGTTTCTTTCTTTTTTATTTTATTAAAGAACTTGTGAGTTTACAGAACAATCATGCATAAAATACTGTATTCCTATATACCATCTACTAACAACAACCTGCATTGGTGTGGGATATTTGTTATGAGAGCACATTTTTATAATTGTACTATTAATAAATGTCCATGGTTCATTTTACAGTTCAATGTTTGTTTAGTGTAATTCCATGGATTTAAAATTATTTTATCATATTAATATTTATATGATCTAATATTTCCCCCTTTATTCATATTCTGATCTATATTTCAATGTTGTTAATTGTGTTCATAATGTCCTACCATCACCACCATCCATGACCCAAACATTTCCATCATCCCAAGTAGGAGCCCTATATCTTTTAAGCCTTAATTTCTCATTCCCTATTCCCACCTGACCCTGGTAACCTATATTCCAGATTGTGACTCTGCAAGTTTGCTTATTCTAATTGTTTCCAATCAAGGTGGTCATACAATATTTGCCCTTTTGTGCCTGTCTTATTTCACTCAACATGATGTCTTCAAGGTTCACCCATGTTATTGCATGTATCAGGATTTCATTCCTTTTTACAGCTGAATAATATTCCATTGTATGTATATACCACAATATATACATTTCATTTATCCATTCATTGGCTCATGAACACACGTTGTCAAATCTTCTTTCTTGCTCTAGAGAAATCACTATTGAAAGTGACTCTTTATGCTGTTAGTAACTTCATCGACGATGAATAAAAAAGGCACACCCTCTTTATCTTGAACACCAATGAAGAAAACTCTAATCAAAGTATCACTAAACAAAAAATTTCCATCTAAATATGTAAAACATGTATGTACAGATATTGAAAATAGGTTATATCTTTTCCTTCTGTAATTGCTCTAAAATATCCAAAAGTAACCTTCATTCTTTCTCCCAGAGGTCTCATTCTCTTGTGGATTCTAGATTTGGGGAGGGGGTCAATACTGTAGAGAACTTTCAGAAAGAGGATCAGTCCTGTTGAAGACTTGTGAAACTATCAACATTCTCTCAGGTTGGGAACATCAGTATTCTGTATAAGAACAAATAGCCATGCTGCCAATGCATATTTAATGGAAAGCGATTTTTCATGCATCTAGTATGCATAGACTTTACTATCAAGGAATAAAAATTACATAGAACACAGATTTCTTCAATTCAGAATTATCTGATGTCACAAAGATTGTAAAACCCAACAAGTCTCAAATATTAGGCATTCCAAGGAATGAATTATCCAGTTTCATTACTGATTTGACTATAAATAGACTGTTTCAAATATTTTAAAATAAAATAGTTTAAAGATCTTAGGATATTTCCTGAAAGAAATAAAAAGAAATTACTTGTAAAGAAAGATCAGGCAATATATTTAAAATTAAGGTAGACACAATTGTTTCCAAAGGGAATATTTTATCTTTTACTATTTTAATAGTCTTCTGAATTTAAAAAATTATTCAGTAGTATTTTAGTAGCAAACATTTTTGGTAATGAACTTCAATATTATTTTTCTCTTATATGTGCCTATGTTTTTACCTACAAATGTGAATATGTCTTGATGTTTAAAATTTGTTCCTCATATGCTATTGAGCATTGATAGGCATTTTGCTAGTGGTTGCATATGCAATTGTGAGAAAAAAACATATGTCTTTCCTTCCTTACTTTAATATCTAAACATCCAAACAATTGTTTAATTACACATTGTGTTAGCATTTGAACATGAAGTTCAGTGTGTTAGCAGAGAGATGTGTCAAGCTCATATGAAGGGGAGGATCTACTTCCAAACTCTTTGATCTGGTGTTTGGCAGCATTTCATTTCTCAAAGTAACAGTTGGACAGTGGGACTTGGTCCAAGGCTGTTGGTTGGTGTTGCTTTCCTTTCTTTGCTAACTGGACCCTTCCACATAGATGTTTGCTTCATGAATGCTACAAATTGAGAAGGTAATAGACTCTGGTATCAAGTTGGAATTCACAGGCTTTTGTAAACCAACCTAGGAAGTGATTAACCATTCCTTTCAATGTCTTCTAAACATTACAAGCTATTCACTAGGTCCAGCCCTCAATCAAGGGAAAGGGGTTACTCTAGGGAGTGAACCTCATTCAGCAGGATATTTGGGGGTCCTTTTATAAATCTGCCTTCTATCCTGTCTTTCACAGGCTCTAGCTGACATGGGGTCAGCCAGCAACTATACTTCCTGCATACTCCTTGTTCAAACAAATGTCATTTTTTGGCTGTCCATCTCATTTTCATTTCATAGTCTTTTTACTTATCCAAAATGATTTCATTCCATAAGAATTTGTTGAGAGC
The DNA here is from genome assembly GCA_029593785.1 of Cabassous unicinctus. NCBI lineage: Eukaryota > Metazoa > Chordata > Mammalia > Cingulata > Chlamyphoridae > Cabassous > Cabassous unicinctus. Next base: position 17,154 of record JAQZBX010029638.1, on the reverse strand, counting down.
ATAATGATTGACTTGTATTGAGCTAAGGGCAAAATACTGAACAATAATCAATATATGCTTTCAGGTGCTTCAGTCTTTTGAGACGGAGTATGTTTCTCCTGCCTTCACAAGTGCGTTTCTGGAGTCTCTGGCAGTTTTTGGAATCTGATGAAAGCCCCATCTGAGGAAATCAGAAAAATTAAGTTTTTCTGGCTCCATGCATCTCTTTGTCAAATTAAAAATTATATTGTTTGGTAATCATAACTCTTACCTACGATTTTACTTCAGTTTAGTACCTTTTTTATTTGTTACACATTGACTGTACAACTTACTCTCGTGTGTTTGAGGATATGGAAAGACCAAGAGATGTCTTCTCAGAGAACTTTAGTTTAATGCTTTAGCTTTGCTTATTGCAGTATGGAAAAGGTGATAACTGATGAGAACTTCCTCAGCCAAATGCCAATGTGATCTTGAACACTGTTTCCAACCCTATGTCATCACCAGAGTCTGCTATCCTCACTCTGCAAACATCCTTATTTGCTTCCGTTTCCCTCTAGAGATGTTGGCTGGTTTTAAAAATTGCACACAGTGGGATCAACTTGGAGATGGAGGGGAACAGGGGAAAATTAAAGAGTGAGTGACAGAATGAGGGACACATGGATAAATGAAAACAGAAACTAAGGTTTCTGCACATGTCCATGACCATTGTGCAGATAGGACTGTCCTCCCTCTTCCCGGCCATCCCCCACCTCCCCTCCAGAAGTCTGGCTGCCTCTACTTCTACTCCAGGTGTTGGTGCTCTCAATGGCTCCATGTGGTTACAAGAGCACAGCACTCCTTCTTCCAGCCCCTGCCATTCCTTTTGCCCAATCATATTCTTTTGCTAAACACTCAAGGAGGTCTTGTCCTCTCCCCAGCCTCTATGCATGTCCCTTGGTCAGGCTGATGGATTTGGGAAGCACACCTCAATACCTAATACACTGGTGTGGGCCAGTGTCCATGTGATGCTAGTATGAAAGTCTGTGTAGGAGAGGAGGAGAAATGGTGTCTGTTGTGTATTTCACATTCTAGTCATCTCAATCTGCACCTGAAAGAATCTCCCTTCTCTTCAATCTATTCTTTTGATTGAGGCATCTCACATCCCAACCACCCATTAATCCTGCTAGAAACCTAGATGGGGAAAATCAAGACCTGCATATCCTGGTATATTCTGATAGCTGCCCTTATATTCCACAAGGGGATCTGAAACTGATTAAAATTCAAATAAGTCCCACTCCTAACCTAATAGATGTTCCAATATTTCTGAGTTAAAACATATTTTCCTTTAGCCAAGATGCTTGTCAAAGGAGCATTTTTAGACTCCTAAATCTTCACAACAAAGGGATGGTTGTAGAAGGCTTTCATGCTTCTCATTATGTTCAGTATCCCCATAAACATGCAATCTGAATAAGAGCAGTTTGCCTCTCCTCTAAACATAGCTTCATGAAAGAAAAACCCACTGTACCCTGCAAGGGATACTGCCACAGTGTAGTCATTTCTCATTCAGAGATCCTATCCCCCTTCATGCTTCACTTATGAGCCACTCTGATGTGCAGGGGACGCTAAGGGTCAGAGGAAGTCCATTTTCAATTCAGAAGAGCATCTGATGTCCAGCCCCTTTCTCTCCTACCGTACTCTTCAGATTTTGTGGCAGTGAGACCTCAAGAGGAGCTCAGTCTCAGGTTGAGAAAAGAACAGAGTTGACCAAGTAAAAACACAAATGGGGACCAGTTCCCTGTTGCAGGTGTCATTTTCCAGCCTCTGCTGCTATGTGTGTGGAGCTGAAATCAGACCTCTGCATGAAGTAGCTCCACTGGAATCATTAGAACTGGTCTCTGTATCATAGGTACCTGGGGAGGAGCAGGAACCTTTGGAAGGCCCTTGACTCTGCTCCCCCTTTCCTTCTGCATGGAGGCTCCCTTTAACAGTTCACATTGGTGAAGATGGTGATTCAATCCCTATGAACTGAACATTGGGGTTAAATGGGTCAATGAAGACACAATCAGAGAAGTGGCAGCACTTTCTTGTGAGTTCTGTATTATGGGGAAATGTTGAAGCCACATAATTTGTGCAAGCTCTTCTGGCTAGTGGGATACAGGCATAGGATATGGATCCATGATCTGACTCCAGGATCTGAACACTTAACTGCCCCTGGAGTCTGTGTGACTCAGGATGTGCCAGAAAATGGAGATACTAGGGGTTCCTCACTTGGAGGATTTTGTCTGGAGATTAAAATGTAATGATAATTCCATGATACAGTCAGTGTGATGCAATTAAAACTGAAGTAACCACAACACAACAGAGAGAAAGACCCATCACATGTGACTTCTGGAGATCCTAACACCAGACACAGATCTCACATGTTGGAAATCCAATGGAGAATGTAGAAATGAGAATGCTCACTGAGTGATCCCTGTGTGGACACAAGTAGTCTGCATTGGTATCAAGTGCTTCAGAGATCCTGATGTGGTGTAGAAACTTGAACTTCATAAAAGAGTGGTCTACAAGATAAAGACAAATATTTATTATGGACTCTGACCTCCATCACACAAGGCAGAGTGGTCACTATAGTGTTACTCACTCCCCTCTCACTTAACTTTTAGACTATGAGCTCTGAGAAATCCAATATCAGAGTCACCATGACCATCTCAGACATGGATTGCCCTTGTTCATTTATTAACATAATTGGGGAGGAACTATTAAGATGTGTCCAAATAAATCATGTGGATGTCAACATACTCCTCTTTCCCTCAAATATATAACAACACACCTGATTCTTTCTCATTCTGATGATCAGGGTGAATTAACCTTCCAAGATGCTGCCTACTGTTTTTGCCTGCCAGACTTGGAACACAAGGATCCAAAGTGCCCCAAGGGGAAGAGTTCCCATTTGGCAGCTAAAGCTTGTAGTTCAGTGACACTATACCTGGGCTTTTTTCTCTTCAGTGAGTTTGGCCAGCAGAGTCCACTTTAAAAGTCGGGTCTGGCCAGACCTGAATCATGATCAAGTGGAGGTTGAAAAAGACCATGGTAAGAGTCACCAAAAAGAATCATCTGTTGCCAGGCCATGAAACTGCAAGGAGGAAAAACACTATTTGGCATGTCTTTTCCCAGTTGTAAGCAGTTCTCTTAATATTTTAAAAATTGTCAGGAATTGCAGAATTTCAAAAAACTTTTGAATAGTAAAATGGGGACTGTGTTGTTACTATATAAGGTCTTATTTAAATAGCACTCAAAACTTAACTTCATTGCTTACCAGTCTCCTGTAAATGCTTTGTATGGCTTTGACACTTTTGTGAATGATCTGCTCACTTGTGTTGTTATTTTATGACTCAATGGTGTTATAATTCAGAATCTTTTTTAAAAACCCACTCACCCAAGTGTTCATTTAGTATGATGTTAATTATTATTCTGTAAACTGTTCATGATAATGGATAACTCTGGAATAGATTTTGACTTTTAATAAAATTTGATTTTGAAAAAACACAGTAGAGGCATAAAACAAAAATTTTGAAATGGCAAAAGAACAATTAAGTGAAACTGAAGACACAACATCTGAACTTGAAAAGATAGAATAAAAAGAGAGAAGAATGGAAAAAATGGAAGTGTCTCAGAGAATTTAATGACAACGTGAAACACACACATTCATGTTATTATTGTCCCAAGAGGAGAAGAGATTGGAAAAAGACAGAAAGAATATTTGAGGAAATAATTACTGAAAACTTCCCAGCCCTTGTACAAGATATAAGTATCAATATCCAAGAACACACCAAACAGAACAAATCCAAATACACCTACTCTGAGACACCTATTCAGAATGAAAATATCAGAGAGAGAATTCTGAAAGCAGCAAGAGAAAAGCAATGCATCACCTGAAAGGGAATGTCAATAAGATTAAGTGCTGACCTCCTATCAGAAACCATGGAGGAGAGAAGAAAGTGGAATGATGTATTTAAGGTACTGAAAGAAAAATGACCAGTTAGTAATTCTTCATCCGTCAAAACTGTCCTTCAAAAATGAGGGAGAGTTTACAGTCTTCACAGATGAAAAAAACTGAAAAAAATATGTTATCAATTGACCAGATCTTCAAATGAGTGCAGACTGAAAGGAAAAAAACAAAGCTGGGAGACTTGGAGAAGAATGTACAAATGAAGATTATTAGGGTGGCAGTTTGAGATTATTTGTGAATCCCAAAAAAAAGAGAGATTATGTTTGTAAACTAATCTACTCCTCTGGGTGTTATATGCTTTGAATGTATTAGATCCAGCTGACATGTCTTGATTAGATTATCTGTTAGGTTTAGACCTTTGATTTGAACACTTCTGTAGGGCATGACTCAGGTTGAGTCCCAACCTCATTGGTGGGCTGATATAAATGGACACTCACTCAAGAAGACACACAAGAAGAGAGAGGAGCTCTGTCATGTTTGATCCTGGGGTCCCAGGGAGACAAGAGCCATTCACCTAATAGTTTTCAGCAGAAAAGAACAAAACAGTGAAGTAGCTGAGAAGGCCCAGGAAGAAACAGGTCACATGCCATAGACTGATTTAGGAAACCCTGAGAGATCAGGCAGAGATCACCCAACATCTTGCTTCAACATGTGGCAGATGACTTTGGTGAGAAAGTACCTCTTATGGTACCTTGAGTTGGGCTTTTCATGGCCTTGGGACTGTAAGCTTTTATACCAAATAAATACCCTTTTTAAAAGCCAACAGATTTCTGGTACTTTGCATCAACACCCATTTGCCTGACTAGCACAATTAGGAAGGGTGAGTTAAGGCTAAAAAGACAAACATAGTAAGATATGACAATAGAAAGCCAAAGAAAAAAAATGGAAGAAATAAGTAAAGACTTTACAGTAATAATATTAAATACTAATGAATTAAACTTCCCAATTGAAAGACATAAACAGAATAGATTTTTAAAAATTGAGTCATCTACATGCTATCTACAAGAGAATCACCTTGGATGTAAGGACACAATCAGGGTGAAAGTAAGAGGTTGGAAAAAGATATTCCAAGCAAATATTAACCAAAATGATCTGAACTAGTGATTCTATTCTTGGTAAAAAAAGATTTTAAATACAAAACTGTTATAAGAGATAAAGGAAGTCATTATATATTAATAATAGGGGAAATTCACCAATATGAAATAACTATAAAATATTTATGCACCTACCCTGGGTACTCCAAGATAGATGAGGCACACACTAGCAAAGATGAAGGAAGAAAAGGCATCTCTATAATAATAGTTGGAGAACTCAATACACACAATTAAGAATTGGAAACATGTGGAAAGAGGATAAATCAAGAAACTGAGAGCTTGTATAATATGATGAATGAACTAGACCTAACAAATATTTATATAGCATTACACCCCAAGACAGAAGAATATATATTCTTTTCATGTGCTCATGGATCATTCTCCAGGATAGAATATATGTTGGGTCACAAAATAGGTCTCAATAAATGTAAAAAGATTGAAATTATACAAAGCACTATCTCTGATCATAATGGAATAAAGCTGGAAATCAATAAAAGAAGAAAAAAGAAAATTCACAAAAATATGGAGAATAAACAACACACTTTTAAATAATTAGTATGTCAAAGAAGAAATTACAAGAGAAATCAGTAAATTTCTTGAGACAAATAAAAACAAAGACACAACATATCAATACCTATGGGATACAGCAAAAGCAATGCAGAAAGGGAAATTTATAGCCCTGAATGTTTACATTAAAAAAAGAAGAAAGAGCTAAAATCGAAGACGTAACTGGTCACCTGGAGGTACTAGAAAAAGAACAACAAACTAATCACAAACCAACCCAAAGGAAAGAAATAATGAAGACCAGAACAAAAATAAATGAAAATTTTGAGGGGAAAAAAACAATAACAAGAACCAACAAAACCAAAAGTTGGTTCTTTGAGAAAATAAGCAAAATAAACAAACTTTAACTAGACTGAGAAAGATAAAGAAAGAAGATGCAAATAAAATCAGAACTGAGAGGGTGTCATTACTACTAGACCCATAAAAATGAGACAGATTATAAAATTATATGAACAACTGTATGCCAGCAAATTAGGCAATGTAGATGAAATAGAAAAATTCATGGAAACACATGAACAACCTACATTGACCCTAGAGGAAATAGAAGACCAACAAATCAATCACAAGTAAAGAGATTAAAGCAGTCATCAAAAACATCCCCAAAATGAAAAGCCCAGGACAAGATGGCATTACAGGTGAATTCTACCAATTGTTTAAAGGTGACCTAATACCAACCATTCTCACATTCTTCCAAATATTAAACAGGAATGAATGTTACCAAACTCTTTTTATGAAACCAACCTTATCCTAACACCAAAGCCAGATAAAGGTACTATGAAAAAAAGAAAATTACAGATGAATTTCTCTAATGAATATAGATGCAAAAATCTTCAACAAAATACTTGCAAACCAAATCCAAAAGTATATTGAAAACGCTATACATCCTGATCAATTGGGTTTTATCCTAGGTATGAAGGGTTGCTTGACACAAGAAAATCAATTATTGTAATAAATTACATAAATAAACTGCAGAAGAAAAATCACATGGTCACCTCAATTGATGTAAAAAAGGCATTTGAAAAAAATGCAGCATTCTTTCTTGATAAAAACACTCCAAAAGAACAGAATATAGGAAGAGTTTTCAGCATGGTAAAGTGCTTATATGAAAACACCACAACTCACAACACAACAGTGTTAACCTGAAAGATTAAAACCTGAAAGATTTCCTGATGATATTGGGAACATTACAAGAATGTCCACTGTCACCACTGTTATTCAATATTGCGCTAGAAGTTCTAGCTAGAGAAATTAGGCATGAAAAAGAAATAAAAGGCACCCAAATATGAAAGGAAGAAGTAGAACTTTTGGTTTTAACAGATGATATGATTCTATACCTAGAGAATACTGAAAAATCCCCAACAAATCTAACAGAATAGATGAGTTCAGCAAAGTGGCTTGATAGAAGATTAATACACAAAAATCAGCAAAATTTCTAAACACTACTGATGACCAATCTGAGGAAGTCAGGGAAAAAGGCCATTTATAATAGCAACTTAAAGAATCAAATATTTAGGAATAAATTTAACCCAGGACATAAAGGACCTCTATTGAGAAAAGTACAAAACTTTGCTAAAAGAAACAAAAGAAGACCTAAATAAATGGAAGGACATTCCGTGTTCATGGTGTGGAAGATTAAATGTCACAAAGATGTCAATTCTACACAAACTGAATTACAAATTCATTGCAATCCCAATAAAAATCCCAACAGCCTTTTTTTGAAGAAATGGAAGAGCCAATTATCAAATGTATTTGGAAGGGTAAGTGGTCCCATATAGCCAAGAATGTCTTTTTTAAAAAATAATGTATTTGAAGTATTCTCATGTCCTGTCTTTAAATCATATTACTTGGCTACAGTGGTAAAAAAAAAAAAGAAAAGAAAAACAGCATAGGAAGTAAATATAGCTCACATGTACAAGTTCCATGTAGTGGTTGAGCACCTGCTTCCCATGTACAAGGTCCTGGGTTCAATCCCCAATACTGCTTAATGAACAAAATAACAACAACAACAACAAACCAACATTGTACTGGAATGAAGATAGACATATTGATCAGTGGAGCTGAATAAAGAACTCAGAAATAGAACCTCTCATCTATGGTCAAGTGATTTTTAACAAGGGTATCAAGCATTTCCAGCTGGGTCAGAACAGTCTATTCAAAAAATGATGCTGGGAGAATTGGAAAACCATATCCGAAAGAAAGAAATATGACCCCTAATTCATATCTTATACAAAAATTATCTCAAAATGGATCAAAGACCTAAATATAAAAGCTACAACCATAAAAATACTAGGAAAAATATAAGAAAACATCTTTAAGGTATTGTGGTACATGGTAGTTTCTTAAACCTTACACCTAAAGTATGGGCAATGAAAGGAAAAAAAGATAAGTAGCACCTACTCAAAATTAAACACTTTTGTTTTTGAAAGACTGTCAAGAAAGTAAAATGACTAACCCTTCAATGGGAGAAAATATTTGGAAATCACATATCCATAAAGGGTTTATATCCATGTTATATAAAGAGATCATATAACTCAACAATGAAACAAAAACAACCCAATTTTTAAAATTAGCAAAAGACTTGAATAGACATTTTTCCAAAGAGGAAACACAACTGGCTAAAATGTACATGAAAAAATGTTCAACATCACTAGCTAATAGGGAAATGCAGGACAAAACTGCAATGAGATGATATTTTACATTTTATAGAGTGGCCAATATTTTAAAAACAGAAACTACAAGTGCTGGAGAAGTTGTGAAGTAATAGGAACTGTCCTTCACTGTTAGCATGTAGAATTGTGTAACAGTTTTGTGATACCTCAAGAAGCTGAATATAGAACTGACCTATGACCCAACAATCCCCTTACTAGGAATATACCCATAAAACCGGAAAGCAAGGATACAAACTGACAATTGCACACTGATGTTCACAGCAGCATTATTCAAACTACTAAAATATGGAAACAACCCATGTGTCCATCAGCCAATGAATGGATAAACAAAATGTGGTATATACATACAATGGAATACTATTCAGATATAAGAAGAAATGAAATTGGGATGCATATGACAACATAGATGAACCTTGAGGACACTATGTTGAGTGAAATCAGCCTACACAAAAGGACAAATATTATATGATCTCACTAATATGAATAAAATACAATGAGATAACTCACAGAGGTAAACTGTAGAGCATAGGTTACTAAGAGATAGAATGTGGGTTGAGAATGGGAGCTGGTGATTTATGTAGAGTTTTTAATAAGGTTATTGTAAAGTGCTGAAATTAATAGAGTTAATGGTAACCCATTATAGTGAGTATAACTAACACTGCTGAGTTATAAATGTGCTTGTGGCTGAAAGGGGTAGTCTGTGGATATAAATGTCAATTGAAAGAAAACTAAAGGATAATCTGGGGACTATAACAGTGATTTTGGTGGTGGATGAAGAATTTGGTTAATACTATAAAAAAGAATGCTCTTCTTTTACAAAATGTTAAGAATACACAGGAAAATTACAACTAATATAATTTATGTATGATAATTAAGAGTAATGTAATATATTTGCAACAATGGCAAAGAAAATATTATAACAATTTTAAGGGCCAAAATTGGCGGGGGTTGTAAGGGGTGAAGGGATTTTTCCTTTTCAAGAAATGAAAACATTCTAATATTGACTTCAGTGATGACAGCACAATTCTGTGATGAAAATGGGAGACAATTAGTGTACACTTTAAATGGATTGTACAAGGCATGGGACTGTATAACAGTGAATCTTGTGGTGGAAAATGGACTGTTGTTATCAAAACAAAGGTGAGAATGTTCTCTTATGAACTATAACAAATATATAATACTAATACAGGGTGATAATAATTGAGTTGGTTGGAGGAAAATACACCAAATATAAGATATGAGCTATAGGTAGTATTAATATTTTGATGATGCTATTTCATAGTTTGCAACAAATATTTCACAACAGTGCAAGGTCTTCCTAGTGTGGTGATATATATGAGACATTGTATGATGATATGCATCTTTGTTTTTTACTATACATTTATATTGATGTGTATTCATGTATGAATGACACACTTCAAAATAATTTTTATAATAAAATTTTAAAAGAAGATGAAGATCAGACTCTCTGGTTCTCACTATTAAAAGGCATGTGGAAGATGTGGTTTGAGTGCCCCTCATGTCACAGCAGTCAACCCTCCTCCAAGATCTGTCACAGGGTACAACAGAGATCCCCATCCCACTATCTCACCTCCTGAAGGTTGACCTTGAACTGCATTTGTTTGCCCTCCTCCCACCATTTTCATGCTTACCATTCTGTTCCAGGCTGGCGTGTGCTACTTAAAATGGGTCAAGGATCGGTCAGAAGGCATACATTATACACTGAGGATATGTGTGTGTGTGTGTGAGTGTGTGTGTGTGTGTGTGTGACTGTGTTGGTAGAGAAGTTTAAGTGACAATAAGCAGTACAGAGCTTCTCCTTAACATTAGCAAAATACTCAATTCTCTCATTCCTGCACAGATTCATGAAGGCTTTAGGACTGATCGACCTGGTAGTGGTCCAGATGATGTGAACTTATGTGGTTTTCTTTTCTCAATCTCTCAGTGTTGAACTTTCACATACCCAGGGAATCATAGGAGGTAGATACATCTGGATGGGAGCAGAGAGTAACCCAGTACAGTGGGATTAGGAAATGAACTCCCCTCATTTAAATTCCATTTATTAGCATTCCACACTTTCTCTGGAGGTCTAAAAAAATCAGGCATTTGGTCTGAGACCTTGAACTTCTGTTTGTTGTCCTATAACATGGCTTGGAGAGTAAGTGAAAGGCTCAGAGTCCAGAAAATGAGCACTTCTATTTGCTCATGAAGTGGCACTGAATTTTGTAAATTAGCAAGAAGCCTCTTCATTTGATTGGGGGCTTTGCTGTCACCATGGCAATGTGCTCTCTTGTCCAGTCTGTGCTTCTGTGGAGTGAGGTCCCTGGACCTAGACATGCTGGGTGTTCCTGAAAGGTGACAAGGTGAGAGGAAACCTTGAGAACTGCTCTAGAACTTTCCTGCCACAGCTCAGCAGGGCGTGTAGACAGAATTACCTAATCTACATGGAGTTTGGCTCCTTCTACATCTCACCAGTCCCTCAAATTGTATTCTTTGATCTCTCCCTCCTCTGTCCATTTACCTTGTCTGCTCTTTATCCCCTCCCTTCTTACATATCCAGTTTTCCTCTCATGTTACCCCTAGCCAACAAATGGATTGTAGCTTCACATTAACCTGTTCCCTATATGGGTTATTTGGATGCAGCCTGAAGTGATGATAGGCCCTAGAGAAAGCCCCTGGAGCCCCAGAACAGAGACTATGAGGAAAATCAGAAAATACTTTAAGATGTATGAAAATGAAAATACACATTAAAATTACATGGATGCAGGAGGAAACAATCCAAGAAGGTATCAGAGTAGCTCAGGCAGGGTGCAGGTCTCTTGCAAAATAGGAGAGGAGTCATAGAAGTAGTCTGAGGGAACCACTTTGGGAACTCTGCAGGCCAGGAATGTGCCATGCACTCATTCAGGACAGACTGGGGATGCAGAGACAGTGAGGCCAAAGGGAAAACCTTGAGTTGATACCCCTGCAAATGGGAATGACACACATTCCCCACCCCCAAGATGAATAGCCTCAGTAAAACCTGTGGCTGAGTAGCCAATAGAGGGTGGAAGGACAGATTCCTCCCAGAGAAGAGGGAGGGTGCAGTGGATGGCTGACTGGGGTTTCCCTTCTGTGAATCTAACATAATTCACTAGCTCAGAATGGGTAGTGGAAATTGAAGGGCTCATCTCCAAAGAAGGGTTTGCTGAGGAGCACCATTTGCTGACCAGCTGGGAAATGGAGGATGACAGACTAGTCTCTCCTGGTTCTTTACCAGTCAAAGTAGACCTGATCAAACCCCAGTAGCAGCTCCCTGCCAGTTCTGTCTACTTAAATATGACAATATTAAAGTTTTAGGGAAAAAAAACTAAAAATCAAAAAAAGAGCTGTGAAATAAAAGTACTAGGCAAGAGAGATTGATCAACAGAGCAAAATCATCAGTAATCTGATTCCTAGTTATCAACAAAAGATACCCAAAGGTGAGAATCTAAATGAGACACTGGATTTAAGACAACTAATAAATTATCAAACAAACCCCTTTAATCAATTTAAGATGAAGGAAAATATGACTAAAAAGCTAAAGAATATTAAGGTGACACTGTGTGAGCATAATGAACAATTTGAATGCCGGCAAGAAAAGTTAGTTTATGGGAATGAAAGATACAATGGATGAGACTAAAAATAGATTAGAGTGGAAACAGATGTGGCTCAAGCAATTGGTCTCCCATGTACCATATAGCAGGTCCAGGGTTTGATTCCTGGGGTCTCCTAGTGAAAGGCAAGCTGGCTTGTGTGGCAAGCTGGCCTGAGTGGAGAGCTGGCCCATGCAGAGTGATAGCCCACACAGAGTGCTGGTCCACACAGTAGAGCAGACCATGCAGGAGAACAAGCCCACAAAGGACTGCTGGCCCATGCAGGAGTGCTGGCCTGCACAGAGAGCTGGCACAGCAATATAATGCAACAAAAAGAGACACAGAGGAGAGACAGTAAGAGACACCAGACCAGGGAGCTGAGTTGGTGCAGGAGATTGAGCATCTCTCTCCCACTCCCGAAAGTCCCAGGATCAGTTACCAATGCCACCTATATAGAAGACAAGCAGACACAGAAGAACACAGAGAGAGCAGACAGGAAGCAGAAAAACAATGAAGGGGGTGAGATAAATAAATAAAATAAATTTTAAAAATAAATACATTAGAGGCAGGCATATAGCAGAAGATTTGAAATATTAGAACAAACAATTGAATTTGAAGGTAGGACATTTGAAATTGAAAAGATAGGAGAAGAAACAGAGAAAATAAAGGAAAAAAACTGAACAATTTCTGAAGGAACTGAATCACAATACAAAATGCATAAAAATACTCATTATGTGTGTCCCAGAAGGATAAGAGGATGGAAAAGGGGATAGAAAGTATATTTGAGGAAACAGTGACTGAAAACTTTCCAACCCTTAAGAACGACATAAATATCATTATTCAAGAAGGACAGCATAACTCAAGCAGGATAAATACTAATAGACTTACTACAAGTAATCTATTCAGATTGTTAAAGTCCAAAGATAGAGAGGAATTTGAGAGCAGCAGGAGAAAATCAATGTATTACTTACAAGGGAGACTTTAAAAAGTTAAGTGCCTCTCTATCTTCAGAAACCATAGAGATGAGAAGGCAGTGATTTGATATATTTAAGGTGCTGAAAGAAAAACTGCCAGGTAAGAATTTTTATCCATCAAAACTATACTTCAGAAATGAAGGCAGGTTTAAATTCTTTTACAGACAAACAAAAACTGAGAGTATGTTACTAAGAGAACCTCCAAGATATATTAAAGTGTGTGTTACAGCCTGAAAGGAAAAGACAAAGTAAAGAGCCCTGAAGAAGAGTGTAGAAATGAAGAACATAAGTAAAGAAATTGAAAGCGTTAAAAGACAGGCAATAGTAAGATATGACAGAAAGCCAATGGTTAAAATGGATGAAGTAAGACTATTTTCATAGTAACACTGAATGTTAATGGATTGAGCTTCCCAATTAAAAGACATAGACTCATAAAATGGATTAAAAATGAGCCATCTATTTGTTGTCTACAAGAGATTCACCTTAAACACAAAGATAATCAGCATTACACCTTAAAACAGCAAGATATACATTCTTCTCAAGTGCTCATGTATCATTCTCCAGGACATAAGTCAGATCTCATTAAATTTAAAAACATTGAAATCATACAAAACACTTTCTCTGATCATAATGGCAAAAGGGAAAATCCACAAATATATGGAGATAAAACATACACTCAAATAATCAGTGGATTGTGGAAGAAATTACAAAAGAAATCAGTAAATACATCAGGGAAAATGGAAATAAGAACACAACATACCAAACATACCTCTCAGTGCTCAGAGGGAAATTTATAGATCAAAATGCTTATATTATAAAAGAAGAAAGAGCTAAAATAAAAGAAACTGCATACATAGAGGGATTAGATAATGAACAGCAAATCAATCTCAAAGTAAGCAGAAGGAAAGTAATTATAGAGAGCAGAAATAAATGAAATGGGGAAAACAGTATAAAAAAGTCAACAGAACTGAAAGGTTCTTTGAAAAGATAAACAAAATTGATAATCCCTTAGCTAGATTAATAAAGAAAAAAGAGAGAAAATGCAAATAAATAAAATAAAAAACAAGAAGGGTGACATTACCACTGACCCAGCAGAAATAAATGAGTCCATAAGAGGATAGTATGAATAATTGTGTGCCAAGAAACTAAGTTACATTGATTAAATGGACAAATTTCTGGAAACTCCTGAACAAAACACACTGACTCTAGAAGAAATAGAAGACCACAACAAAACAATCAAAAGAAAAGAAATTGAAATATTAGAAGAACAAAAACCTCCCCAAAACCTCCTCCTATAAAAAAGTCCAGGATCAGGTTGCTTCACAGTTGAATTCTACCAATCATTTAAGGAAGATCTTATACCAATTTTGCTCAAACTCTTCCAAAAAATTGAACAGGAAGACACACTAACAAATTCATTCTATAAAGTTAACATCACTCTGATGCCAAAGCCAAATAAAGGTATCATGAAAAAAAGAAAATTATAGATCAATTACTTTAATGAAATTGGATGCAGAAATCCTCAACAAATTACTTGCTAAACAAATCCAAAAACACATTAAAAAATTACACATCATGATCAAATGAGCTTTATACCAGATATGCAAGGGCAGTTCAACTTAAGAAAATCAATCAGTGTAATGGACCACCTTAATAAACTGAAGAAAAGCCACATAATTATTTAAATTGATGCAGAAAAGGCATTTGACAAAATGCAACAACCTTTCTTCATAAAAACATTCTGAAAGAAAGGAATAGAAGGAAACTTTCTCAATATGATAAATTGCCTAAATGAAAATCTCATAGCTAACATGGTGAAAGAATGAAAGCTCCCACTGAGATCAGGAACAAGACAAGGATGACCACTCTTGCCAATTCAATATTTTGCTAGAAGATCTAGCTAGAGCAGTTAGGCAAGAAAAAGAAATAAAAGCCATCCAAATATGAAAGTAAGAAGGAAAACCTTCATTATTCACTGATGATATGATCCTATATTTGAAAATCAAAAAAAAAATCCAAAAGAAAACTATTAGAACTATTGACAATTTCAACAATGTGGTGAAATATAAGATTAATATGCAAAGCTCAATAGAATTTCTATGCACTGCTAATGAGAAATCTGAGGTGGAATTTGGAAAAAAATTCCATTTATAATAGTGACTAAAAGAATCAAATATTTAAGAATAAATTTACCCAAGGATATAAAGAGCCTGTATTCATAAAACTATAAAACATTGCTAAAAGAAACAAATGGTGATCTAAATTAATGGAAAGATATTTCATGTTCATGGGTTAGAAGACAAAATATCATTAAAAATTCAATATTATCCAAACTGATTTTACAGATTTAACATAATCCTGATAAAATTTCCAATATCCTTCTTTGTAGAATTGGAAAATCCAATTATCAAATTTACCTGGAAAGGTAAAGGCCCATAAACAACCAAAAATATCTTTAAAAAGTAGAACGAAGTTAAAGGACTCTCATTTCCAGACTTTAAAACATATTATCTAGCTACACTGGTAAAAACAGCATGGTACTGGCAGAAAGATAGGCAGATAAACCAATGGAATCAAATCAAGAGTTTGGAAATAGACCCTCACATCAATGATCAAGTGATTTTTTACATGGCTTTCAAAGCCACTCAGCTGGGTCAGAACAGCCTATTCAACAAATGGTGCTGGGGAAACTGGATACTGTATCTAAAAGAAAGAAAGAGAACCCTTACCTCACACCCTAATACAAAAGTTAATTTAAAATGGATCAGGGATCTAATATAAAAACTAGAACAATAAAACTCAAAAAAAAATGTAAGGAAATATCATCAATATCTGGTGTTTGGTGGTGATTTCTTGGACCTTGCTCCCAAAGCACAAGCAATAAAAGTGAAAATAGATAAATGGGACTGTCTCAAAATTAAGTACTTTGGTTCTTCAAAAGACATTGACAAAAAATAAAATGCAGCCTACTCAATGGAAAAAATATTCAGAAACCATATATCTGATAAGGGCTTGAGCTCCATGTTATATTTAGAGATGACATAACTTAACTAAAGGATGAGCACCCCCATGTTTAAAAAATGGACTAAGGAATTAAACAGACATTTTTATGAAGTGGAAATATATATGTCCAAAAGACACATGAAAAGATGTTCAACATCACTAACTATTAGGATAATGCAGACCAAAACTACAATGCAATATCATCTCACCACATACAGAATGGCCATTATTAAAAGAACAGAAAACTTCAAGTGCTGGAAAGGATATGGAGAAATAGGAAAATGCCTTCATTGCTGGTGGGACTGTAAAATGGTGCAACCTGTGTAGAAGATGAGCTGACAGTTCCAGAGGGACCTGAATATAGGACTGCCATATAATCCAGCAGTCCTTCTACTAAGCATATATTCAGAAATGAAAGCAAGGACATGAAGAGATATTTGTACACTGATGTTCATAGTAGCATTATTCACAATTGCTATAAGATGGAAACAACCTAAGTGTCTCACAACTGATGAATGGATAAACAAGATGTTTTATATTCCTAGGATGGAATATTACTCAACTGTAAAAAGAACTCAATTGAAGAAGCACATAACAACATGGATGAATCTTGAGGATATTATGTTGTGTGAAATAAGCCAGACACAAGTGTAGGTTGATGGGAGCTGGAATGTGGGATAAGAAGGTGAAGAAGATGCTGGATGCATGTATAATGTTTTATAGGGTCAAATGTAAATATGCGGTAATGGTTGGATTTGATGGTAACACATTATAAAGAATGTAACAAACACTGTAGATTTATGGATGTTATTATGACTGAAATGAGTTGTCTAGGAAAAGTAATTCTAGGTGGAGGATAATATTGGGAATGTATAACAATATATTGGAAGTAGATGAGGATTGTTAATAATATAAATAAAAAATGTTCTACTACAGGGTGCTAAGAATGTGGTGATATATGAGAAAATATAACATATAATTTATGGACTATAGCTAATATTGCAATGGTTTGTAGCAAAAATAAAGTTAGTACTATATTAAATCTAAAATTATGAAAAGAACATGGGATTTGGGTTTGTGAGATATGAATGAGTAAGCATTTTTCTCTTCTTTTTTTCACTAATAAGGAGGCCTTGATTATTTCACATAACTAATCTGTGTTCATCTATGTACCTTTCTGAACACTATAGGAACAAATGAGTTAACAGCTGAAACTAGATAAGATAAAAGTGCCTAAAAAAAAAGAACTGTTTTGGAGTAATGATTCCA
>JAQZBX010029637.1:0-27201 GCA_029593785.1 Cabassous unicinctus | reverse complement strand
ACTAAATATTATATATCAATTCATACTTCTTATCATACCAATCAGTAAATTTAAAAAAACTCATCTTCATATTATGAAATATTTAGTGCCTTTCATGTTACTTACACTGTTCCACAACATGTTCATTAATCAATTCTTTTTATATTCACAAAAACCTATAACACACAGGCTCTCATTATCTCAATTTTGTAGATGAAGAACCAGAGGAAAGCAAAGTTATGTAAAATATCTGAAGTCAATAATAAGTGGTGAAATAAGGGAAGAAACCCGCTAACACTAGATCCACAGCAGCAGCTGCTGAATTCTGCCCGGGAATTTGACCACTACAGTTTTCCAGTTCTCAGATGGAGTTAGTTGGGGGTAGGAAATAGATGATTAAGGGACTGATTGATATTTCTGTTGGATTGTTTCCAAGATAACACTTATTTAATTTGGGCATTTGAAGGACAATGGAATAATTATGATTGTTCAAACTTAGGGAACAGAGGGGAAGACAAGGGACATTTTCTCTGAAGGCAATGTAGGTAGAATTGTAAATTGGCCCAAAACCACTGTGGTAAATAATATCTTGTTGTATTTAAACTCTTAGTTCATTGGTAATGTATGTCCCTGAGAAGAAAGGAAGGTGAATTTCTCTGGGTATATTTCTGTTCAACACTTTTTTTTTACATAGAGATTTCTGGAGTTATCTTGAGGAAAAATATAAAAGGTAAGTTAGTCTATATTTAGGATTTGTATTTAAGCCCAAAAATATTCAGTTATTTAAGCCTGATAATAATGTTATTTTTTTGTGAGGAGGAACTTCCTTTGATATTATCATATTTGCTTTTGCAATACAGAGAAAAGTAAAGTGATATAATTATCAATTCTAATCTTCAGGTAAGTTTAAATAAAAGTGAATTGAACAGCTTTTTAAAATTTTAATTTTATTTTTAAAGAAGCTTTAGATTACATAAATTTTACATAAAAAATAAAGGGTTTCCCAAATATTCAACACCCTCCTCCTCCCACACTTTCCCAGACAACAAACTCTTTCATTTGTGTGGTACATTTGTTATAATTGATGAAGACATATTGAAGCATTGTCCTAATAGTTTACATTATAGTTTATATCCTATCCCACCCAATTTTATATGTTTTGATAAAATGTATATTGGCCTGTATCCATTATTGCAATATCATGTGGGACAATTCAAATATCCCGAAAATGCCCCCATGTTGCACTTATTCTTCCTTTTCCCTTCCTTCAGAATTTCTGGTGGCCATTGCCTTTATATCAATGATATAGTTCTTCCAATGCTAGAGTAATAATAAGTCTAATTTAGTTCATAATTGTTTTCCCTCCTTATGATTTTTCATTACTCAATCTTGAGTAATCTTGAATTTGTGGTGGTGGTGCCCACTCTGATGCCAATTGAGAGGGAACTTAAATCCCATGGGGCAGATGGATGGATCTCTGTTGCTTGCATTGTAGACACTCTTCACTTCCTGGGATGGACATTGTACATCATCATCCTTTTTTCAGTTGATGATGATGGCTGAGTCTGATGAACTGGTAAGTGTTGTAACTGTGCTAAGATTCAGGGCTCAACCAGCATATGAATAGACCCAACATTTCACACAAACTTTTTTTTTTATTTACCACACATTTCTGCTATTGTACATTCTTCAGAGATTCTTCAATAACAAGAGGAGAAACATTGTCCCAAATAATGTTTTAATTCCAAAAAACTAAATCATTGTTACATAATCATTGAATAACTTAAACATGGACAGTCCAGAAATTTTATTATTAATTAATTATTACATTAATTTTATTTGTAGTTTAACATGAGGAATGAATTTTTAATGTTCTAAATGTTAAAATTTTGACTTTAGTAAAACTTGTAATTCATAACAATTTCATATATTTACATGAGAAAACTAGATCTTTCAACCATCAGGAGCATTTAATCGTAAATGAATATATAATTTATAAATTTATTATACATAAAAGCTTAAAAAGAACAAGTTAACGATGGATGGACCTTATAGCCCTTTAAATTCTAAGATCATTTTAGTTAATTCAAATGATTCTTCAAATTGACTCTTCAAATGAAAGCATACTTTGTTTTCAAAAGTACCAATTACATATCATTTTATTGATAAGAAAAATAATCATTTCAACAAATTATGGAGTATTTGAAATATCATTTGTGAAAATCACTTGAACAATATAAGGGAACTTTGCATGTTGATTTAGTCCTATGGTTTTTACATACTGTATACTACATACTATGACTATGTCTCTCCTTACATATGGATTTTCATTTCTCTGCCATTAACAAGAACAACTTATGTATTTCCTAAAAGCTCTAGAGAATTATATATAAAGTCATATGCTGCTAAAGAAGGAAGAATAGGCAATTAAAATTACTCTAAATTTGAAAATTCTTATTGACTGGCAAAAGTCTGTCCTTGGTTCTGTAAAACCATTTTCTGGGAAGAAGATCACAGTGAGAGGATTAAGCTTATAGTAAAAAAGCCTTTTAATAATTTATGATCTATAAGATTTATTCTTAGTTTACACCTGCATTTCCCTAATTTACACAGGTATTACTGATTTAGAATGACTCAATTCTGTATATATATATATATTAATATATATATTCAAAACTAATAATTATATTTAGAGATAAGGAAATTAATTCACTCTCAGAAAACCAAATGCTGTTGTATATTGTTTTGATTTTTTAATTGAACAATTTTTACTCTTTCCTTACTTTACTTTGATACCTAAGACATGCATTTTCATAAATACCAGTAAGAAAGAGAGAGTATAGGAAATTTTCCAAATATATCCTTAATCAAGCATTTTTTTTAATTTAATTGAGTTGACTTTGAAAAAAATGCATCAGTAAATTAAATGATTACTCATTTTCTGACAAACAGGAAAAAATTATGAAATAAACATCATGCAGTTATTTTTAAATATTACATATTTTACCTTTCAATTGTGTTGATTTAATCCTTTAATATGAATTTATAAAGCCAAATGTTGAAGTGAAAAAATACATTCATGGAATACACTTCAGAACTCATTTATTTTTAGCACTGAAGCGCTTCCATGAAATTAAGCAAAAGTAAGGTGTCCATAGTGTTTTGAACTACATCTGCTGATGAGTTATTTTTTTATTTCTGTCCATAAGTGTTGGAGAACTATTAATGGATATATAGGCTTTCACCTTGAAATAAAAATAATTAATGTAATGCAGTATTCTTATAACCAAAATGTCATACATAATAAGGGGGAATCAATTCCATGGAATTTCCTAGATACAATATCATAATTAAAAGGCATACTTCCAAGCATAACAAAGTCCCTATATATTGTGGCATCCAATTACTACTTATCCAGAAATAAGGCTAGTTTTCTTCAGTGCTAAGTGAAATTTATTTTTTAATATTGTCATAGTTACTGCAGTTTACAACTAACCATATTTGGAGGAACATCTTGAACAATGTAATGCCCACACATTACCCAAAATAACTAATCTTCTCATTCCTTCTTTCTTCAACAAAATGGCGTAGGAGCTGATTGTATTTTTCTCTATCTCCTCCCACCCCCACTTCAGACCATATATTTGCCCTCTGTACTAGTTATTCTTTCTTTCCTTTACATAGAGCTCTACTGAATTATGCAGAGTTGATGAACACTACCAAGCCCTCAGGCAAAATTATATCACTAAGAGCAATTTTTGCTTTCTTTATAGCAGTTTTGTCTTTTTGTTTGTTTCCGTTGTTTGTAGTTTGTAATATCAGCAACAGGCTTTTGAGTATGTGGCATTAAATTACTGAATCTCATACGTCAGACACCTTGTTTGATAGTAGGTTCTTCTCATACTCTTTGAATGGTCTTATGTTTTCTACTATCAAATTACAAAAAAGTAAAGACAATTATACCCATCTTAATTTCAAAATAAAGATCACTTACAGATCTTTTCTTTCAGAAGCCACGTTAGTTAAAATTCAAAGGAACAGAAAGCCTGAATACATTTAGATATGTATTAACATTTAGCAGTTCTTTAACTGCTGTCAAAATATGTACAATTACTGGACCTCTCTGAAAAAAAAAACAACAACTTGTCTTTCAAAACAGGCAAAGTAATCACTTACATAAGTGTTATAAATTTACAATGCCATATGTAAAACAGCTATCATATTTCATATAGGTTTTTGGCAGATTACTTAAGACATTTTCTACCTCTTGCAAAGCAGGAATAAGCAAAAGGATAGAATGTCTTTAAGTATCTATGTATGATGTATCTATATATAGATAAATTAAAAGAGATAGAGGAATAGAGAGATAGATTGAGAGATAGACAGATAGATGTAGATATAGAAAGAGAATGATACATGGATAAAGAGAAAAAAGACAGATTTAGAGAAAAAGTATATAATGATGTCTGAATTCTTTATTTTAAATCAATTTCTACTTATTAAAATTGTTAAATTTCAAGGCTATGAATGTATGTCCTTAAAATACTGATAGTGTACTAAACTGATAAATTTGGGATAAACTATTTGTAATCAGTCTCAATTAACATTGCTATAGGAGTGAGATGAAGTGTGTGGTAGAGATAGTGCTGAAAATATTTGAAACTCCTAATATATGTAATTTGCAACTAAGGAAGAGAAAAATTTAAGCACAGTATAAAATGAGGGTGGACAAATATGTGGTGGGGCTAAAGATATTTTCCTAATCTATCCAGGATAATGAATAAACAAAGGATGGGAAGACGGACTAATCAGACCACTGGAACAGACTTTATTCTTCTGGGGTTATTTCACAACACTAAAACCCCCATTTCCTCTTCTCTCTCATCTTCTTGATGTTTCTTGTAGCCGTTGTTGGCAATACTATGATGATGATTCTCATTTGGTTGGACTCTCGACTCCATACTCCTTTATATTTCCTTCTCAGCCAACTTTCCATCATGGTCCTCTTGTAAAGCTCCATTTTTGTCCCCAACATAGCCACTGATTTCCTGTCTGGGGAGAATACCATCTCCTTTATTTACTGTGAAACTCAGCTTATTCTCTTCACAACCATTATGGGAGCAGAGTGCTTCCTCTTAGCAGTCATGGCTTATGACCGCTATATGGCTATATGCCAACCTCTCCATTATTCCATTCTCATGCGCCCTAAAGTCTGCTACTTCATGGTGGCTGGTACCTGCTTGCATTCTTTGTTCAATGCCTTGGTCCATGTCATATGTATTCTGAATCTTCCTTACTGTGCCTCCCAGGAAATTCGTCACATCTTTTGTGAGATCCCAGTTCTTACAAAATGGGCTTTATGTTAGTGGTATTGTGTTATCCCTCATTCCAATATCTTACATTCTGGCCTCATATGGGAAGATACTTTCTACTGTTTTGCAATTAGAATCAAACTTAGGGATGAAGAAGGCTTTGGCAACATGTTCCTCCCATATGATTGTGCTGTCACTCCCCTATGGAATAGCAATCTTCAAGTATGTTCTCCCCATAGCCTATCATACCGCTGAGCAGGATGCAGTAGTGGCCGTCTTCTACACTATTGTTACTCCCATGCTCAACCCCCTCATCTACAGTCTTAGAAACAAAGACGTGGTGGCTCTAGCCCTCAGGAAATTTCTGGGAAGTTAAAACTCCTTTAAAAATTATTAAACATTAAGAAGATATGAGAGCTTGGATCTCATATACAAAACTGTATTAGTATAATGGAGATATACAACATATAACAACCAAATTGTTACTCTTCTGGAGACAACTAATGGACAAATTCCTTCACGCTGTTGTTGGTAAAATCATAATGGTCAGATCACTTCCTTCTGCTGGGCCTCATTTGAGCTTCACAGAAATCTTAAGCAGAATGTTCTCTGTCAAAACACACCCAAATTTTCAGGTGCTAACAAGCAATAGAGAGCACAAATATCTTTTCATATTAGACTATGGAATAAATGCACAATCCCAGCTATATAGACCCTCTGCTGAATTTTACACTTATTCTTCCTAAATAGCAATATTATCATATTGCAACATCATTTAAAAATAATCATTAGTAAAAAAGTGTTCGGTATTTAAGTTTTGGAAATCTAAAAGTAATATTTAATTCTGAATTTATTATTTTACTTTGGAACACAATTATGTATATTTCCTCTGTCTTTACCTTTTTATTTTGGAAATGATATTTTGCTTTTAAATGAATAGTTAGAAGCATACATATTCTTCAACTATTTAATAATGTTTACCCATAATTACAACAACAGACTATGAAATATAGTAATCTACTAAAATATTATTCATTGGTAAGTCCATTCTTATTTATGTATATACATATATAAATATATTCATGTATATATGTGTAAGTGAATATGCATCTATCATACTTGGAACAGTATGCACGCCAGATGAACATGTTCTTAAATTTGATCCATTCCTGTGAGAGTTAACCCATTGTAACTAGGACCATTTGTTGAGGTAACATCAGTTAAGGTGTAGTCAATATGAGTCAGGATCAGTCTTAATCCTATTCCTGAAGTCGTGTGTAAATAATGAAATTCAGACAAAAAGTGAAAGCCATAGAAGGTAATTCAAAACCTGAAATCAATATAACCTGAAAAAAGAAGGAAGAGATCAGAAGATATCATCATGTGCTTGCTCTGTGACAATCTATGTACAGGATCACAGACAGCCACAGAATGCCATCGTTTTCAAAGAGAGTGAATCACCTTCGTGATTTCTTGATTTAGATATATTCCTTGCCTCAAAACCATGAGCAAATAAATTTCCATTGTTTAAAGCTAACTATTGAATGGTGTTTTTTTGATCATTCTAGGAAATTAAAAGATAATCTATATACAAATATATGTAAATGCATGTAAATGGATATACATGCACATATATTTGTACTTATGAAAAGCACATGCAGTTTAAATATAATTCTTCCATGGTAAATAATGGAATTCTTAGACCCATTATTTTCACTATTGAATAATTCTTCCATGGTAAATATTCAATAGTGAAAATAATGGGTCTAAGAATTCCATTACTTTTTCTTGATATATATTTCATGAATAAATTTTATTAGATGTATATGAAAGACAACAAAATAGATTTATTCATATGTTATATTTGTTTATGTAAGGATATTTATGAAAAACAAAGTTATCAACAAAATTTAATTTATAAGTTTAAAAGTAATTTTGTTAGTGTAAATAGAGCTTGTGGGAATTATAATATATATTTAATTATTTAGTTATGCACAATTAAAATTGCATTTGTGACATTAACATTCTTCTTTGGGACACTTCAAAATGAATTTTATCCATGTATTACTTCTGATCTTCATAGTTTCATATATATTTGACTGATGTATACTCATTTATTATTACTGAAAAATCACCAATCCATTTTATCACTTATAATTTAATACTTTTCCATCAGCTTTATATATGAATTTGGGTAAATTTATTTTTTTCAATTTTGTTATCAAACCTGCACATTATTTGCTTTATAATTATATTTTTTTCTTTACAGATTTTGTTGTTTCCTTTTAAATTCAACTTACTTTCCACCCTCAGCCAATTTTATATAAATAAATTCTATGTCAAAATATTCATTTATTTTGCCCTGCAGGAGGTATTTAGTATTCGATAAATGGCCCCTAGTTTTCAAAATATTAACTGGTCAAAGAGAATTGGCTCACAAGATCAATAAAAAGAAAAATTATACAAATGCTTCTGTGCAATATGAACAAATACTTATTTTTAAATTTATTAGATTTTGCTATTTTTGGTATTCCTTATATATGCAGTTATGTTTTATCAAACATCTTATGGTTTATTAATTGCATGATAGTTGGTCCTATAGGAATTTTCTGAGAAATGATCCTTCAATGCATAATTCTGATAAGAGAAGATGTTAATAAATATGAGCTAAAAGAATTTTAAATATGTGAAAAAAATGTGTTCCTGAAAACTTATTCAATTTCTTCATGCCACTTATCATTTCAGGTATGTAATTTTTTCACTTTACACCCATTCACAAGATAGCTAAATTTCAAGAAAACTGTAAGGTAATTCTAGTACCAATAGTCCCCAAAATTATATAAACTGATGTTGATTCAATATCCCAATTCTTCTTTCTGCCACCCCATACACACATCTTTTACTTACCCAAAAGCATATCTGGGCCCTCTACTTAAGTGAAATGAAATGGACTAATTAGTATATGAAAATATGACCCCTTGTTGCTGTATCTCTCCTCACTATACCTCAGGTTTAGAAACTGCCCCTCCTCCTTTCTCTCATGTGGGTTTTTGCAAGCCTGTCAGTAACAGATTCCTAACCTATAGTGACATTCATAAACATGTTATATAGGACCAGCTGTATTAGTCAGGGTTCTCTCGGGAAACAGAATGAACAGGAGATATTTGTCAATAATATGAGATATTAAAAGACTCTATCACGCGACCGTGGGGATGCACAAGTCCAGGTTCCGCAGGCAGGCTGCAAACCAGGGGCTCCGATGAAAGGTCCTTGATGAGTTTCTGGGAGAAGTTGCCTGTCCAATGACAAGCTGGGAAATTCTCTCTGAATGTTAAAATCACTTCCCCTTTTAAGGCATTCAACTGATTGGATAAAAGCGTCACCCATTGATGATGTAATCTCCCTGATTGATGCAGATGTAATTAGCCGTCCACACAGTAAACTCACTGGTGATTGAAGTCTATAAATGCCCTTGTATTACAATTAGCCCAGTGCATGCTGGAACAAACACCTGGACACAATTACCTGGCCAAGTTGTCACATTAGCCTAACCATCACACCAGCCAACAATTTTTTTCCAGCTGCCTAGCCACAATTACTGACCTAGGAAAAGAAAGATATTCAAATCAAGAAGATCTGTTCCATTCCTTGGATTTTTTATATTTTAAAATCTTTGGCAAATCAAAGGGTATCAAATTTATCTTCCTAGGAAAATATTCAACTTGTTTAAAACTTTTAACACTTCAAATTGTTTGAAAATCAACTCAGCTATATTTAGTATTGACAGTAGCCACATACACACATACATATACAAATTTCTAATAAAAAAAATGTAGATCTTACAAAACTGGGACTTAGTGTAACAATGGATCTATTAGAAAGTAAAAGGGAAGAGCCCTGATCCTCACCCAGGAGAGGCTTTCATCTCTTCAACTCCATCATCATTGGTCCCATTTTGTCCATGTCTATTATTAGTGAGAAGCCTGTAGACACTCAGTGAGGAATAATTCAGGAACTTTAACACTGAGTGTTAACATATACATGATTCTAATTTTGATAACTGGTATGGACTGAAATTTGTCCTTTAATAAGATATATTCAAATCCTTATCCCCAGTATCATGAATGTGATTGAATTAAGAAGTAGTTTTGAAAATATTACTAATGATGAGGCAAAATTAAAATTGTTACAGTATGATAGGAATCTCTATGAGGAGAGAAAATTTGGACAAAGAAGCCACATACCGGAGGAAGAGATTGAGTTGAATCATAAATTGCTACTGCCAGAACCTGAGAGACCTCAGCAAATGCTTGACTCGGCAAGACCTTGATAAGGAGCTCTAGTATCCAGAACTGTGACTTAAGTCACCCCATAAATTTCTGGGATATTAAGCAACTCAGTTTGTGGTACTATTAGGCCAGCCCTAGGAAATTAAGAAAATAAAAATGTATTGAAAGAACAAAATTGTATATGTATTTATCACTCATTTAACAATATATAAGAATATTCATTTCCCTGCTTGAATTGTTGTATTTTATAATTGTTTAAATTAAAAATATATAGGAATTAGCATTTTATCAATAAAGATATACTTTTTAAGTGCATAATTCTAATTTTAAAATTGTTTTTGAACTTTGCTAATTTTGTGTGTATTGATATTATTTCTAAGAGTTAATTTTTAAAAAAATCTTCCTCTGCCATTCACAGACTGTCTAGTTTTTCATAAGATTTGTAGGAGATGATTACATACTTTATTTTCAAATATGGACAATAAACATCCAAAATTCATTTTGGAATTAATTCTAGAAAATAGCTATCATCCACCACAAACAAATACAGATTTGTGTCCAAAACTCGATTCTCTCTTTGCATTGTGCTTAACTATAAAAGAGAAAGTATTAAATCCCAAGAAGTTATGTCCTCAATTTCAAATATTATTTTACAGTCAATCTGCTAGGAGAAAACAGAAAAAAAATTATACTGCCCTGCTTAGGATTACCTGCAGACACTTACTGGTGCTAAATATGTAATAATGTTTAGCCATAAAATGGAATCCTTTTAAAGAAGACAACATGTCTCAAATATTTCTACAATTTAGGAGGCTCTGAAAAGCATTTGGATTCTAGAAACTTACTATTAATTTATTTTCATGTGTTTTGCCATCCTTCTTCTCTAAATTCTCCTACCCAGCTTCAGACAGTAGATACATGCTTTCCTGAATTTTATCTCCAAGTGCCATACCATTTTCCTACTGTGAAGACTGAGGAAATTCTTCCTTGTATTTCCAGTAGGAAAGGGAAAAACTAATCATTTCTATTTATTTCTAGAGTGATTTGTTATCCTTACAGAAAGACTATCTTCAAAAAAACTGTTGTAGCAGAGCCTAACCACCTTGGGTTTCATCAGAATCTAAGTGGCAAGAAAAAAGGGAAATAATGAAATCCAGTCACCTCTAACTTTCCATGTTGAGGTATAGAAATACTGAACTTATTCCTCTAAAAGCTTTGATGTGTGGGATGAGAAATACCCATCTTAAGATAGCCCACTTGAACTATTCTCTCTCTTCTAGGGTGTGGGAGACACAAAGCTGAGAAACACTTGTGAATTTCACAGCCCAAGAGCAAAGGTTATCTAAAAGAGACGCAATGATAAGATTATAGAATGTCTTCCCTGTGCCCATAACTCACAAGGATATCAATAAAGCTACTGTATAATAAAAGATGATTACAACAGGAAAATTCTAATACTGAGACATTTTTAAAGAAATCCCTAGGAAATGTCACCTTCAACTGTCTACAATACTGAAGTTTTGGAAAAATTTGTATGAAAGGAAGCACTACCAACCTGGACTGAAAGAAAAAGAAAAGGGTCAAATTGAAGGCAAGCTCTCTAAGCCAAACTCAGCATATAAACTCCCTACCTTCCCCATGGCATGGAGCATGACTCCAGGGGATAAGCCTTTCTGAAAATGAGTAATTATTGCTAATTGCCAACTAGCAATGCATTTGGAAAATACATTGACCAAAAGGGGGAAATGTTAAATACAAATGAGTTTTTATGACTAAGAGATTTCAAAGTGAGTTGGTAGGTCATTCTAGAGGTTACACTTATGCACATCTCAGCAGGATCTCATTGACTGCCTCAGTAAACAGTGCCTCAACTAGGCATGCTCCTGTGGGCTCCAGAGACATCTAGTTACTATAGGCTGGGTAAACAATCTCAGTAATTTGGCAACCTGTCAGTGGGTCTTACATTGGAGTATATTTTCCCTAATGTAACACAGAATCATTTATAATTTCTCTATTCATGGCTCTTCTTTCCCTTTGATTTGAAATTATAATTAGCACTATACTCATTAAATATATTTACCAGAGACATACATCTTCAGTCTGTTCTTATGTCTCTTGAACCCTAAATCTCAGCTGTGTTGCAACACCTACTCTCCAGTTCATCAGACTCATCCAGGACATCTAACAAAATGATAATTATGGACCAAACCCATCTCAAGAAACAGAGTTTCTACAACTGCAAGAAAGACGGTTCCACCTATTCACTCCGTGGACTCTAAGGACCCTTTCAGTCAGAAACAGAGTGGACATCACCATCGTAAAGTCCTGAAGACTGAGGAATGAATAAAATAAGGGGGGAATGCAACTATGGACAAAAGTAGACTTAGTATTATTCTAGCAATGGAAAATCTTGTAACACTGATATAAAAGCAGTGGAAACCAGAGTTTCTGACAGATACAGGCCATTATACATTTTGTCAAAACTTTTGAAAGTGTAGATTGTAATGCAAACTCTTGAGCATGGTTAGCTGTTCCTCAATTATAACAAATGTATGACACTAATGAAAGATGTTAATAAGGAAAAGTGTGGGAGAGGGAAGTGGTGGGGTATATGGGAATCCCCCTATATTTTTTATGTATCATTTGTGGAATCTAAAGACTATTTAAAAATAAAATAAATATATTTCTTTAATTTAAGGCAAAAGGAATTCAAGGAGAGATACCTGATACAGACAGGTAGACCAAAAAGATCTCATTGGGCCCAAAGGACATACCTTCCCATGGTTGTGTAAACAACACATCCATCCCTGTGTTTCAAGTGAACAGACCATTTAACCCTAGCACTTGGAAGGTGTGGGCCTTGAACCCTGATGTACAAGGAGAGTGCCACCACCCCAGTGCTCTGATAGGATGTAGCTTGAACCATTGCATTCAGACAGGTTTTGGCTGCCATTCCCTGGTTCAGAGGGGATGGGGTCTACATTCTGTTGTTCTGGGAGAATATGGCCTCTGCAAAAGTTCTTTTAAAGTATGGGATACTGCTCTATATGTCTTGGAGGACAAAGCATTGAGAACAGATGACTTTCTATTTTAATGGAGTTTTTCCTGATGTGTTTCTTCCTTGCTCTAGGATCCACATTCCCAGATTTCCTTCCAATTTCTTTCTTTAAAAATTGGAATGATTTGCCTACACCTGTCCCACTATTGTACTGTAGATGTAAGTAACGTGGTTTATTTATTTCACAGGTCCATTGGATAAAGAGGAATTTTGACATAGAATGGAAAATACCTCTCTCTGATTTTGATGAGAATTTTGACTCAGAGTTGTATTTAAAAGACTTAATGCTCTTGATATGTGATGAAATGATTGTGTTTTGCATATGGGAAAATGTGCCTTTTGGAAATCCAGAGGGCAGACTATGGCAGGTTAAATTATGTACACAAGAAAAAAATACAAAACAAAACAAACATGTTTTACTCAGTCCATTACTCTGGGTATTTAATTAGGACATTTTAATGAGGTTATTTCTAGTTAAGCTATGGGTCAACTGAATTAGGTGTCATCAAATTAAAGCCAATTGAAAGAATGGTGCTCTATGTCAATAATACCTAGAAGAGAATGGAGGTGACAATTCCACTTGTTAGGACAGCCAAGGAACCTAGGGATAACTGGCCAGTCAAAAATGCAACTGGACTTCAGAGGTAGCAAATCTTCTAGCCTCTGAAACCATGAGCCAATAAATTCCTTTTGTTAAGCCAACCCACTGTGGAATTTGCCATAGGAGCTGAGAAACTAAGCAAACCTAGGCACATATTTGTTTTGTGTATTTTATTCTGCACACCATGACTGCCTATCGATTAAAAAAACTGTAAGGTATTCAAAAAGGCAAAAATGCAACCTAAGGAGACAGATTGAAGAGCAGAACAAGAATCAATATGGCAGATAAGTTAGAAAAATTAAGTCAAGTATTTAAAATATCAATTATTAATAGTCTAAGAGTTCTAATAAATAGGTGAACAACATACCAGAACAGGTGGATAATATAAAGAGATACCTGGATATTCTATACATTTACATATTATTATTTTATAAAAATTGTGTTTTGTATTTTGTTTTGTGTATCACATAAATCATAGTGAATAATTAGATATTTAAGCACTGTTATTTTTCTAATTGCCTTATATTTCATCCTGAACAACTTTTGGATAATTAAAATGTTATTGATTTATGTAGACATCTGAATTCATAAGTTTTTTACTTCTTTTATTGAGGGTGTCTCTTTCTTTTACTTTTTTCATAGTTGGGATTCATGGTATGCCCTTTCATTTCTCCTAATTGTGATAAATAATAAAATGATATGTTGAAATGTATCAAGAGATGAGGCCAGAAATCCTAGGTTCAAATTTCAGCTGTAGCACTTTAAACAGTTTATCTTAGGCAAGTTTGTTAACCTCTCTAAGTCTATAAAATGAGGATGGCATTCAAATGTGTCTGATTTTTAATATGTTAAGAATTCTGTAACAATCAATAAAAATTAATTGGATTTTGATATGCATCAGCTTAACTCCTATCTCTTTTTCCTCTTTTTTGATGAAACCATCATGAGGTGTGACTCTGGACATTCCCTGAGTCATGTAGGATTCTGCCAGGAGTTTACGAGGCCCTCAGATCTCTGTCAATTTTCTGACACCCTCCCTCCTCTATGACTGTAGGTTTTTTACCACTAGATACTTGGGATCAATCTCCAAAGGGCATAATCTCGTTCTACCTAGTAACCACCAGCTCCCTCTTCAGGAGATCCAAGGAAGCTCTGGGTGGTAGGTAAAGCTGCCCCTGAGGCCTCACTAGGTACATGATCTGAGTCATGTAGTAACCCAAAGGAAAGGTCCCATAACTACCTTTCCTTCTCTCCGTCTCCTGCCCTCTCTGTGATATCCTTATTCTTTTCTTTTGCCTTCACTCAGGATATAACTACCACCTGTTGCGGTGTTTTCTCAGGACATGAGTTAAACCCTTTTAATTAGAATGCCTTTAATCTTCTGACTTCTCCTGTCCT
This sequence comes from Cabassous unicinctus, assembly GCA_029593785.1. Taxonomy (NCBI): domain Eukaryota; kingdom Metazoa; phylum Chordata; class Mammalia; order Cingulata; family Chlamyphoridae; genus Cabassous; species Cabassous unicinctus. The sequence goes on along the minus strand of JAQZBX010029637.1, from coordinate 12,564 downwards.
TCTCAATGCCGATCAGTGAATGCTTCAGAAACAGAAAACATATTTGGTAACAAGGTCTCCAAGACTCCCACCCTTGGTAGTGCCCAGTGCCATGTCACTTCCTCAATCCCTTGAAGGCACTAAAATTCCTGTTAATCCATTAGCTCCAGGATCCCAAGGCTCTTTGCTTGCAAGCCACAGATCAGTCTCTGTCATATTTAATTGCTGGTTTAACCTCAAAACTTGGTATCTGGCAGTAGCAATAAGTGGCCTGAAAGAAGGGTTGCTAGCCAGCATCTTTCCTAGGGAGGAATCTAGCTTGGTAGCTTTGGTCTGGGAACCAGAATTCAACATCTCCCAAGACTTCTAAGGCCTTGGGGATGTGCAATGGGAAGTAGATCCCTATCCCCAGGACATCAGGACAGCAAGCAAGACTCCTGACCCACAAGATGCCAGGGCAGTGAGCAGTTTCTGTTTGGCCAGGTCTAAGAGTGGGATCCCACCAAGTCTGGTGAATGTGGTTATCCTCCCATAGGATAATGTTTGGTTCCACCAACTGGAGTGCCTCCGCAAGAACTGGGACAACCTGCCTACTGATGGTCTTAAAAAGAAGAGGTTAATCTTTCTCAGTCACATCTTGTGGGCACAATCCAAATTAGAGGATGGCCAAGAGTGGCCTCTGAATGGAACTCTGAATTCCAGTTAGACCACTTGTATAAACGGGAAGGAAGCAACAGACATATCTGAGGGCCAGAGATCATATGGTCACATGTCTCCCCAAAAGGATGAGGACATGCACTACTAAGCTGGTAAATTATAATAAGTTCAGGGAAATTACTCTGAAGCAGGATGAAAACACATGCTTATTTCAAGGAAGTCTGGTAGAGGTAATAAAATATACACTTTGGGAAATCCTGACTCTAGAGTAGGATAAATCTTCCTAGGAACTCATGTCATTAGCTACTCTACCTCAGATATATGTCAGAAGCTGCAGACACTTTCCCTGGTCCCACAAACTTCCATGAGCTCCCTTTTAGAAACAACCTTCTCAGTTTACAACAACTGAGACCACATCCCTAAGGAGGAAAAGTAAGAAGGGGCAGGCAAAGGGCCTGGGAATAGGCTAATCTTTAGCTTCTGCCATTAAAGGCACCCTATTATCTCAGGGCCACAATAACCCAGGCTCCACATCAGCAGGAACCTGCTTTAACTTTGGAGAAATGGGCCACTTGCCCCAACATGCCCCATAGTCACTGGGGCCAACTAGAGTCTTGCCCCAGGGGAGGATTGAAGGGGCTCAAGACCAGGCATCACTTCCTGGATGACACCATGAATGATCAACTAGGAAGAGCCTTGGGTGAGCCTTGCCATGGCAGATAAGTTTGCGAAAATCTCACTTGACATGGGACCCAGTTACTCCATCCTGATCTGTATCTCCAGAGCTCTCTCCTCGTAGTCATGCCTAATAAGGGGAGTGGATGAGGAATCAAGATCTAGATCATTTACTAAACCTCTCCTTTGTAAAAAAAGAAAATCTTTTTTAAGACATCTGTAACTGTTGGGGAATTTGATGTAATTATGAATTCCAAAAATATAATTGGATCATACTTGTAAACTGATCTGTTAATCTGGGCATGATTAAATTATGATCAGAGCATTGACTAGGCCGAGTCAGTAGGACATTGAGCCCCAACCCTGGTGGGTGGGGAATCAAATATAAAAGGCAAGGCAAAAGACTGTTGAAGAAGTCGTTTGAGAAGCAGTTTTTATATTGGACAGAAGGCCCCAGGAGAAGTGAAGCAAGCCATTCGCCTGATTGTCTACAGCTGACCTTGTGGAGGAAACAGGAGCTAAGCCCGGAGAGAAATGTAGCCCCGGGAGGAGAGGAACCCCAGAAGCCTGAACCCTGGCAAACGCCGGCAGCTGTCTTGCTCTAACACGTGGCAGTGGACTGTGGTGAGAGAAGAAACATAATGCTATATGGCCTGGTATCTGTAGACTTCTACCCCAAATAAATACTCTTTGTAAAGACCAACCCATTTTTGGTATTTCACATTAGCACCCCTTTGGCTGACTAATACAACATCAATCAAGCATGAAGTTCAAGGAGGAAGCTGTTTAAGGCCTCCAGCTCATAATTAAAATGATCCTGGATAATGGCCTAATAGTTCACTCCCAATCCACTTGCTACACTACAATCCTTCCAGTGAAAAAGCCCATGGGACTCTACCCCTTGTGAAGGGTTAGCTAATGGAAATGCAGCCCTAGAGCATCTTTGATTCAAATATTTCTTGCAGAGACTAGAGTTGTTTCAATTTTATTTGGCTTGATTTTAATCTCCCTAGTTTAAAGTATACTAATAAAGTAAATTAGAATTATAAGTATTAAATCAATATGATGATGAAAATTGTAAGTTTGTGTTTATTGAAATTAAGTTAATGTAGAAAATATAAATCTGTCTTAAAATAAACTGCCTAGTTTTCATAGAATGGAATGAGGGAGGTAATTTAATAAACTTATTGAAAGGCGAAGTAACTAGTCTATGTGGTATGGTTAGCTATAACAAGCTTGGAAAAACAAAACATTGTCTAAACCAGGGGTTCTTAAACTTTTTTGTCCCAAAAACCCTTTTGCCATTCAGGAGAAAAATATGGACACCTCATTAAGCCCACACTATGCTGTGTATTATTTTATAAATATATCATATTTACACCAACATGTCCCCACAAGAATAATGGTTATTTGAATTTCAATTCAAGCTCACAGACCCCTTGACAAGATCACCTGGTACAAGCTGAAGTATTGAAATAGATAATTCCTGGATGCCATAATTAATTAGAAAACTAAATTGACATGTATAACAAAAATTAACTTCATAGCAGAGAAAGCTGTCAGAGGCCACTTTAATCTGCATATTAACATGGTGGTAGGAGGAAGATAATCTTAAGTCCATTGAGAACCAGGTTTTCATAAAATAATGGAGAAAGTAGTTTTTTTTTTCAGTACTGCTAAAGTAAAATACCTATTAATTAGTGCAATCATGTAAAAATGAAAAAGTAAAAAGTAAAGTAATAAAATAATTAAGTTCACTTAGTATGTTATAAACTGCATTGGAAGTATTTAGAAAGGGTGTAAAAATTAAAAGAGATAGATTTTAAGTAATGTCAAACTCCTTTGTGCATTCAAACCAGACTCCCAGTACCCTGCATGGTGCCTTTCCATTTGAGTTATTTGCTAGGTTGGTCACTATGTCCCCTAAAACAAACAAAGTATCTATTATATCCCCTGATAATGTTCCTGAGGGAGATGAAAATACTTTGCTCTTTTCAACTTCTGTGGCAGCTGGTGATGGCTCAATGTTGCTGGATTTTCAATAGAAATTGCCTCCAAAGTGGCTCTGTTTCACAGTGCTGAAGGATACAATGCACCAGGCCAGTTAAACACTGGAGGTTCTCTCCAGGATCAAATTTGCTGCAGCACGCTGGCTGTGTAAAGGATATACCAAGTGAAGTAATAATTACTTGGGTAATATGCATAGTAGAACTTATACAAACACAATTGGCATTATGGCCTGCTCCCATGGAGAAGCAACATGTATGGTATTGTAAACCTGGAGCTTAGACTTATTAACTACATCTCAAAGAAGATATTGTGCATTGATTAATATTGAGTACTGTGCCTATATAGCTGATGAATACCATAATATTTCTTTTATTCCTGGCCATATGCAGAGGAATATTGAACATGCTACAAATTCTTAACAAATTATTTATTTGCTAATAATTTCTAATAATTTTCTAATAATTAATGAATGTCTTTCTTAAGTAGTACCTTTATTTTGCTTGTCTTTATGTCCTTTATATTGTTTTAATGAGTTTATGCCTAGGGCATCCTTCAAAATGATATAAAGATTTTCCTCACCCCTAATCAGCTGGAAGTAACTTCAAAAGATGAAATATTTGCCCATTCTCACATTTGCTGCTAATTTAAACTATCAAAATGGAATTTTCTTTCTTTGTTAACAAGACTTACCTCTCCTTACTTCCCCACTGGAGAGGCTTATTATGTTAGCTAGTGTTTATTGCCCCCTCCATATCCTGTGAACCCACCAATCTAGCCCTCCAACTCTATGTGTTTCTAACATTTCCTACCATTTTTAGATCCACTCTCAACCTTTCTCTTTATTCCACTAATAGGCCCTTGTGTTTTTAAAGCCCTAACCAGGTTTATCTCTTCCAGGTTGGATGTTTTAAAAAGGAAATTCCATGATGTCAGACCAGCCTTCACTCAAACGCAGTAGAATAGCCAGAAAATTTCATCCCATATTAGGCAGGGACTACTGTACTTTACCAGCAGGAAGCAGCTACAGAAGAATGATCTATCTCAGGAGGGAAAAATATTAACTCCGGATTGGCTCAGCACCATTTTAAATTTCACTAAGCAATTTCAAAGGGACAGCTTATAGGATTCTTAGGGTTAACTGACTATTGTCAGCAATGGATAATTAATTTCTCAGCTGTAGGAGCCCCAGTTTATGATATTATTAAAAACAATATTTCAGAACTCCTCCCCTGGACTGATAATGCAAGAAAAACATTTTTCAAACTGAAGACAAGGTTATCACAACCACCTTCTCTGAGATTCCAAATTTGAATAAGACTTTCTTCTATTTCTACATAAAAGAGATGGACATGCTTTAGGCATCCTAACTCAGAAGCATAGGAACACTAGAAACTTTTTACTTATAATAGTCTAAATTTTGACTCAGTTGTCAAGGTCTATATAACTTGTTTCATGGTGATGAAACCTCTAAATTAATTGAGGCTTAAGACAACATAGTTCTTGGCTGTCCCCTACATTGAATGTTCCTCTATGCAATACAAACTCTCTTTCAAAAGGTAAATACCAAGCATTTTTCTACTAGCAGACTGATCTTTCAATGACTCATTCCCATATTACTGTCCATAGATGTAATTCTCTCAATCCTGCCCCATTCATTCCTCTCCCAAAGGAAAGCTTAACCCTCATTCACACATTTTATACCTCTAGGATGGATCTCAGATATACAACATTTCAAAAGCCAAATCTAATTATTTTCTTAGATGGATCTATGTCTAGTACTGTTTCTGACCATGAAAGTATAGGACAGAATCCACAAAAGTTTGATGGAACCAAACTTAACACTGAAACATGAATCCAGCCACTCCCTATAGTAAAATATTAACAGTTTGTTAGGGAACTTACAGTTTGGGAAGCTGGACCTGGTTGGCAACTGGATGATGAGAGAATTCCTCTGCACAGCCCAGAAGATTACAATGGTTTATATAGGGCAAGAAGAACTATGGCACAGAGTTGTATTAGGGTTTACAAGATTGTATATGTTTCAAAATAGAGCATACTTTTATCCATCTGACAGAGGAAGCGGTCTTATATAGTCTATTTGCCAGCATTGTTCCATCAGCATTTCTTGTGGTATCTGCCCCATATTGTGGAGTAGGGGGAAACCCCATCATGTGCCTTTTGGACATGACTAACAGGCCATAAGCATATTTCTATATTTCAATGGCAGATATAACCTTTTACATAATTCACAGAATTTTGGGGCCAATCTGATTTTTCATGGTTTTCACCCATCCTTCTGTGGAAGTTTGAAATTATTTTATGAATACCAAAAATATAAAGATTATGTTTGTGGGCTTGTCCACTCCTGTAGGCCTGAGACTTTCTTCAAGTGGACTACCTCAGTGAGGCATGACTGAGGTTGAGTCCCTGCCCTCTTGCTGGGTGTGATAAAAAATGGAAACACAACAGAAAAGAGAGCTCTTCTATATTTGATGCTGCCATGTGACAGAAAGGAGAAGCTCAGGGAGCTGAGGCGCCAGGTAAAGATGAGCCATTGGTCTGATAGGTTGCAGCTGAAAGCAGGAAGAAAATGGAGCAGCCATGCCTCAGAGAAGATGCCTGCAAAGAGACAAGCTCTATGCCTGGTTGCCCTCAGCTAAGCTCTGAGAGACCATACAGCCTGGAGGGGAAGGCAGACACAAGAGAGAGATCACTCACCATTTTGCTTCAATACGTGGCAGCTCACTTGGTTGGGAAAACACCTGCTAAGTTGCCTTGAGATGGAATTTTCATGATCTTGGAACTGTAAGGTTTTACCCTAAATAAATATCCTTTATAAAAGCAAAAACAATTCTGGTACTTTGTATCAGCAACCCTTTGGCAAAATAAAACACCATCTAATTTTAGCTAATGTTTCAGCTTCCAGTCTTCCTTGAGGTTTGTGTGAATTAACATGCCAGGTTGTTATTTTGGCAGTGGACTTTTGTGCCCTAAATCAGATTTCTTTCTACCGGGTTTTATTCTATATGTCCTTACTAGCTATGGTTCATTTTTCATGTTGCCACTATTCCATTGAAAGAGTCAGACCACAATACATTGCCCAACTCATGGTACCTATGTAACCCAGAATAGATTCCTTGACTATGATCATTCAGATAGGTCATAGCCCATCCAATTGACAGCTTTGACATTCTACCTCATCCATCCTTATGATATCCAGAGTTATTTGAAGTATTTTACACAATCATTGTGGTGGAGTTGTCCTCTGCAGGAACCATCAGTGTACCAGGCATTTTCCAATGGTCTTCCTACACAGTTTTTTACTGATGCTGTTTTCTCTATTGTTGCCATGCATGAAATAGGGGAGTTCAGATTATCTACATAAAACTGCCCTCTATTATTTGTGGAACTCTTCAGATAGTGGGCTGGTATGGAGAGAAGTCCATTGTTGTAAATTAGAAACCACTCTTCTAGTGTTTTAGCCTGTGCATAAGCACTTTAAAGCCCAATACAAATGTTCTTGACCCATCAACTTATTGGGAATTACATTCTTACAGTTATTGGCAAAGTCATTTTAGAGGCTCAGTTTGAATAATAGTAAGATATACTGCTAGCAGTTGATTTTCAATATTATTCTGATGTTTACAATAGCTGGGGCCAGAACTTTAGTGGTAATTACTTCCAATTTTGTTTTTGCTACAGGACTCACCCAAACACTTTTGGGTAGCTTGAAATATTCACTTCATTAACATGCCCTGATATTAATGTACGTATAGATTGCATCTGTTTTGCAGATACTTTTGACTTTTGGAATGCTTGCTGAGCCCCAGTATCTCAAGGCCACTGAGTCCCCTTTTTTATTAATCTATGTAATAGTTGAAGTATTTGAGCTATGTGGGATATAAATGATCTCCAGTAATTAAATAAGCCTGTAAAGGCTTACAGTCCTTTACAGTGGGAGGATTTGGAAATATTTGTACTTTATCTATGACCACGGTTGGAGTTTTTTTTTGTTTGTTTGTTTTTTATCTGACCAAACCATCCCTGGGAATTTTATTTCATCATTGGTGGTCCAACTTAGGTCCATTAACAGAACTGTAATGGCAGGGTTGCCAATTCTAGAGATGTATCACTATCAGAAGTAAGCATGGTATCATCAATATAGTGACATAGCAACATTTGTTGGCTTTTCCAATCTTGATAGGTCAGCTGCCAACATTCTGAGACAGATGATGGGGTTATATAGATATGCGTATTGCAAAACTTGGAAACTCCATTGCTGTCCTTTCCATATAAATGCAAATTGATGTCAGCTACCTTCATTTAGTGGGACACTGTGAAAATCACTAGCTAAGTCAAATACATATTGGAAATCTCCCAACTGGTTTGATAACATAAAGAAACATTGCAATATTTTGAACTATGTCATGAATAGGAGGAAAAACTTAATTTTATTCTAGTTATTTGACCATGATTCTCCATCTGTGATCATGGTTTTTTAGTTTGTTTGTGTGTTTTTTACCAGCCATACAAGACTATTAAATGGGCTCTGTGCTGGGTGTGTGATGCCTACTCTGGCCAATTATTGTAGCATTTCACTGATTTCAACATATCCACCCAGAAGGTGATATTGTGTGGTATAATGACCCTCTGGGTGGAGGTAGGTGCACTGTGGACCAATAAGCATCACCCTGTATAATTGATTTCACTGTTCAGGTGTGACAGTGAAGTTCACTGGTAAACTTCACCATTCTTATAAAACATATAGCCCAATATATATTTGGGATTTGAAGAAATAAGTACCTTATAATTTGGGGGAGTTATATGCTCAATTTGCCATGTTAGGTTAGTTTACACTACTCATATGACATTCCCCCCATGCATTTCTGTCAACTTTATGGGCCAATTAAACCACTGCTGATTCCCATAGATGAGTATGCACCCTGCTGCAGTATCAGTAAAAACTACAACATGCAAAGTGTTGTTTGCAGAATAAAGGATAATTTGTTCTACATGAGGCCTCTGTCTACTCTCACATATATTTGCAAATGACTATGTCAAAATCCTTAGTCATCAGTATATGGTATATTTATTAAATAATATACAGTATAGTATAGACTTAGTAGAGGGTTTGTGGTTTTCACCTGAATGGGAAAGGGGTTCATGGAACAAAATAGTTTAAGAACCCTTGCCATAGAGGGTACTATTGGAGTGATAAGCAGTGGCAGAGATTTAGACATAAGCAGAGGCTATCATTCTCCTTAGACAGCTTTAGCCAGAGTGCTACTAATATAGCATTTGATTGGTTATTTGTCTTTCCTATTGGGGTGCCTGAGGTAATTTAATCAGCTCAAAATTGTTTATGGGTGACATGTACAGTGTCTCTCTGATTCTTCCCTTCTGGGGTGTCTTTGGTTAAATTCCTTACCCCTTTTGACAGTATTCTTTCTATCTCACACAAGTCTGTTATTGCTTGTGCCACCAAGTGAATGGCCTGGCTGACTAGTGTTTTTTTAATAGCTACTACTGTCCCATAAGAGGTTGGAGGCAAGGTTTGCAGAATTTTATCTTTCATACCAGCTGCAAAGAGTTTCATCATCAGGTCCACGGAAGTGTTCGACATATGCTTCATTCCTAGTTCTCTGATGATATTCTGTAATTCTTCCACAGGTGACCATTTGCCTATTGTTGAAAACACATCCCCCTCATTAAACCAGGTCAATTGTGCAGCTAAAATTTACTATACTAATAAATTTTGAATGTCATTTGTTCTTTGTCATGCCTTGTGAAAACACTGACAAAGGAAGGGATACATAGTTATACTAGTTATTTTTACCATTTCAACCCCTGAAAGCATATAATCCACCCCATGCCTCATAACCTTAGTAAGCAAGTGGCTATGTGCTCTCTTCCATTTTGTTTATTTTATCTCTGAATTGTACTGATTCTGTGGGTTAATACTTCCTCATTACTGATTGCTTCTGAGCTGAGGTTTTTACCCCATGGTCAACAAGAGCCTTGATTGCTTTCATCTTTGTACAGCTATTGATGGCCATGCTTGTTTAGACTCATCTTCAATTTCAACTTGCTCCTCCCAGTATTCCTCTTCTTCACTCTCCCTGGGATCACACATCTTTGGATTCTAGTTTTCCTTCTGGATAACTTCCCAAACTTGCCACAATGGCATCCTTCTTCTGGACATTCCTGAATATTTATATTAGAGTAATTACTTCTAATTGACACTTTTTTGATTTGTAACAGTTTATTGGGTAACTTAAAGATTTGGGAAGCTGGTCCTGGGCAGCTGCAGGACATTCAGGTTAATATTCCATCCAACCCAGCTGGTTATAGAGGAGGAACAAAGAAGTTACATAACCATGTTGGGTTGTGAAAGAAAATAAATGTGTCTCTTTGAAGTTATTTATATATTACAATGGTGGTTTTGTACAGACAGCTATCTTGTTTATGAATGTGAACATGCATTTTATGACGCACTTAGAGAAGGAATTGTCTAATATAAGAATGTATGGCTTCTCTGCTTAATGTTGTCACAGACTGAATATAGTAACTATCAATGGTCTTTACAATAACTACTTCCCAGGAATCTCATAAGTATAAACACTTACCAGAGTTAAGTTATTTGAGTTGTTAACTCAAATGAATGAAATAATACCTTTTACCACAGCTTGTAAATTGTAAGACTCTCAGAGACTGAACATCTATAGAGAGAGTAGATATACACTTGCTGTAGTCCTGGACTTTGTCATGCTTTGGAAGTGAAGGAGACTCATCACATTAGCAGAAACTACCTTGGTGCTCCAAAGTTCCCCAGAGAAGTAACCATTATAAAAATTGAAGCTGACACAAGGAGAGATACTAAAGAATAAAGGGAAATACTTTGGCTGATCTTTTTACTAAAAGGGTAGCACAATTAAGAACAATGTCATATCATAAGGATTTATGATTTAAAACCCTGTAGGCAAGATTAAGGAGGCTTTTCAAAGGTCCCTGAGTACAATTCAGCAATCAGTTTCAGAAATTGAGAAGCAAAATTGGATCAGAGTTGGATGTTCCTTTCACTCTGAAGGACTGTCTTAGTACCAAGTTTGCTGCCTGGTAGCACTTGAGACTCTAAAATATCCTATAGCCAAAATGTTAAATGAATATAATCACCACAGTCACACGTCCTCATTTTGACTCTAAACATTCATTGGTAGGGGGTACTTTAAATGAGAAACAAGGCAAGTGGAAATCATGTTCCATAAGTCAATTCCATAAACCTGGTAAAACTGTAAAAGTGGAAACAAAATCAAATACCAAGATGGGCAGAACACTTTGAACATCTTCAAATAGCCTTTATACAGCCACCCTCTCCTATGGGACATGCCATTTTTTATCAGAGATCTATTCTTTGGATGAATATATATTTTTCCTTCTTGTAAGTCTACTGCCTCCACAGTATCTGAAAATCTATTAGCTTTTCTTTCCCCCTACCTGTGGAATTCCTGCTATTTTCTCAAGTGATAGAAGCAACCATTTTACAGGAACTGGAATCAAGGAAATTTACAAGATTTTATCCATCAACCAAAATTTCACTGTCTCTAACATTCTCAATCATAAAGAAATTTAGAAAGAACACATCTGTAGCAGTTTTATTTTCTTGATGAACTCCAGAAATAAATATTGGATTATATCTGTAAACTGATATTTTCCTCTGGGCATATTAGAGTGCATTGGATTCAGGGCTTTTTTTTTTACATGATTAAATAATGATTAAGGCTTTGATTGGGCCACATCAATAAGACATTGAGTCCCTGTCCCATTGCTGGGTGGAGACTCACAGAAAAACTGCACTACAGAGAAGAGAGGCTTGAATTTTGAGCTGAAGCCCAGGAAGCACGCACACAGAGGAGCAGAGGAGCTGAGCCTGAAGAGAATAGAACCCCAGGTAGAGGGACAGAGCCAGTTGCCTGTAAGTCTACAGCTGGATTTGTGGAAAGAAGTAAAGCCTAGAATGCCACATATAATACAGCTGACCTTGTGGAGAAAACAGAGGAGCTGAGTCTAGACATAAATGAACCTTGGAAAGAGAGGAACCCAGTAAGCCTGAACCCTGGTAGATGTTGGCAGCCATCTTGCGCCAACATAGCAAAACACTTTGGTGAAGGAAGTAACTTATGTTTTATGGTCTGGTTACTGTAAGCTTTTACCCCATATAAATACCATTTGTAAAAACCAAACAATTTCTGGTATTTTGCATCAGCACCCCTTTAGCTGACTAATACAACATTTTAACTTAAAACTTAAATTAGCTAAATTATTTGAATTTCTCTCTCTACTTTGGCCTAATTTTCTTCTCTAAGCTTTGATGGCCATTACATTTAAACCCTCAGGAAAACATTGGTTGACCTCTTTGAAATCATAATGGGAAGATCCACAAGGCTCATTATTTCTTCTAGTATACATGATATTTATTTATTATAATCTGAAATTGCTAATTACTGTAAGGGACTAATTACATATACTCAGTTTCACCATTGACAGATTTGGGTTTCCGTTGCTGAGTGTCCTGTACAGCAGAATCTACATGACCTTCATCCCTGAGATTTGGTGTACTGGTAGGGACATGAACAAATGACTGCTTTAAAATCTAGATAGTTAGAACTTTATCAAGTCTTATTGACCAACACAATAGCAGAAAAACTACATGGAATTGACCTGTGGGTCCACATGTCACAACTAAAGAATCTTTTAAACTCTTAAGGGTTCACTCTCATTTTCAAACTCAAGTTAAAATTGACATGTGGCTTCCACAGGGAGACAGCATTTGATGTAGACAGGTTCTGGACAAGACATTGGAAGAAGATGATGCTTAAGGTACCCACTTGGATTTTCTTATGTTATTTCACTCTTCCTTTTCTCTGCCTATATAAACATTCTTTTATTCATTTTATACCCCCTTGAAATGCCTAATCTCCATCCCCAATAACATTCTATCTTCACTATGATTTTCTATCTCTTCTTTACCTTATTCTGCCCTATGTATTCTTACCTTGAATCCAATTCCTTCATCTTTTTAGATCATCATATATCAAATGAAACCAATCACAGTCACTGCTGGTTCTGTACCTATTTTACACCTGGTCCCTAAACAGGTTTTTGTCCAATAACCATCTTCTTTACATGCATAGATTTGGCAATGACAGGAAACATATGATACACCCAATCAGACAGATCTCCTTT
>JAQZBX010029636.1:0-27203 GCA_029593785.1 Cabassous unicinctus | reverse complement strand
ATATAGCAACTAAAATTTTTCAGTGGTTTACAGTATAGTTTACAATTTGGACTGTACAGTTTAATAATTTTTGATGAAATTTACTATGTCCTGTGTCCATTAATGTAACGTGATGAAGAGTATTTCCCATGACCATTACATAGCCCATTTGATCTTTTCTGTTCCTTCCTCCCTGTGCCCTGGGGCATATGACTCTTAAAGGGACAGAAAATAGATAACTTGTCAGCAGCTGGAGGTGGGAGAGGTGTTGATTACAGAAGGGGGAGGGTTTTGTCAGTAATGCAACTCTCCTGTACCTTGGTTGTGGTGCTGGTTGCACAACTATATGAATTTGTGAAAACTTGCAGAACTGTCCACTAAAATGGGTGGATTTTACTGTATGCAGATGATGCCTTAATTTTTTAAAAAGCAAGTTTTTACATTGTTGACCTCCTATTGCATTTTAGTTTCTTCAGAGAGGAGTTCTAAAAAGCATACAAGACAGAGTGAAAAGAAGTTGAGGGTTTAAGAAAGGAATCATACAATCTTATCTTACAGCTGGTAATACAGATCAGAAGCATTTTTCAAGAGGATAGAATCATGTTCTCCATGATGAGTGGGATGGTGGGATATGGGATGCTCATTGCTGTTTCCTAAAACCCTTTCCTCTACCTCCTGGGCACAGTGTCAAATGATCATTTCCAGTCTCCCTAGTAATGACAAAATCCTGCATACTTTATGTGTGTGATTTCCAAGCCTGGCTCATCCAAATCCCTGGTTATTCTCCACTCTTTCCTTTCTCCCCAAATCTGGGTGGATGCAGAAGATCCAGCAAAAGCTATCAAGGCCCTAGGGGATGGTGGATCCACTAGGTGGAAAGAATTCTTCAAGAATATGGTGTCACAAGTAAGAAATGCACTTTTATTTTGTTTCACCAGCTGAGATTCATGAGACTTGTTTGTTACAGTACTTTGTGGTACTTATCATAATCCAAAGAGTGTAGTGGTACTTCCTTGCCTGCTTGAGCATATTAAAATGTTGGGATTATTGGTAAGAATAATAATGATGATAAACCCATGAGAATGGAGAGTTCTTCAGAAATTTTTTATGGGGTGTTTTTGGTTGAAATTTTTTGAGGGTGTCTTTTGACCTATGACTTTTAGGAACACATTTGCACTTCTGTTGGGGTCCTTTTTATTATATTTTTAAAATATTGCCTATAAACAAGACATAGCTGGATATAAAAAACACAGTTTGCAATTTTCTTCCTTTTAAAATTGGGACATTTTAAATTGAAAATAATTAATCACAACAATTATTGTAATTGCTAATATATTTGGATTTATCTCTATCATTTCATTTAGTGATCATGATGTGCCTCAGTCTTTCTTGTTTTTCCTACTTTCTTAATTAATTCAATTTGAGTGTTTGATTTCATTCTATTTTTTCTTTAATAAATCATTTCTATGTCTATGCTTTCTGTTTCTCTCTAAAGGTTTTAAGCTGCATATTTGTCTTGTCAAAGACCGATGTTAATAAATATCTTTTTTCTCTTCTGGTGTAATTCAAGGATCTGGACACAAATAACCCTCATCCTTGATTATATACTGTGGTAGAGGCTGCTGCTTTTTCATTGAACATCTATTTTCTATTATTTTTGGATGCAGTGTTAAGCTACATTTTCAAGTCTTCCTTATTATTAGTTATAATAAGGTGACAGAGAATTGATACATTCCATCACCAGGCCTGCCTCATAAAAATTTCCCATATTGTTGTATAGTTTATTTATTTATTTATTTTATTCTCTAAGATATTATTATGATTTTTAACATTCAACATTTGGTTGCATTTATGTCCGCATTTGACACTTTCTTTACTCATCATTTCTTATTTCATCACAGACCTTCCTCTTAGGATCTTGTTCCTTTTTCCTGAAGTACATCATTTAGACATTCTTAGAAAGGGTCTGTAAACTTGTAAATGTCAAATAGTTTCAATTTTTGCTTATCTGAATATTTTTTCTCTTGAACAAAATTTTCATTTGTCATTCAAAAAAACATAAAATAGTGAAGTGTTTTTTTTAGTGTTAGTTGTTCTTTTTTTTATATATTAAAAAGATGCTTAGATTACATAAATGTTACACAAACTACAAGGATTCCCATGTTCCCCACCTCCCACACCTCCCATAACATCCCACATAAACATCTTTCATTAGTGTGGCACATCATCTGCAATGGATATACACATCTTGGGGCTTTGTCATTAAGCATGGACCATAGTTCACATTGTAGAACACACTCTCTCCCACACAGTTCTGCATGGTATATGCTGATGTAAATGGCCTATATCTGTCATTGTAATGTCACTCAGGATAATTCCCAAGTCACAAAAAAGCCCCTGTATTACAACAGCTTTTCCTTCTCTGACCTGAAAGCGTCCAGTGGTCACTGGCTCCAACTCACTGTTGTGATTTATTCCATTACTTGAATCAAAATATGTCTACAACAGAATACCAGTGAGTCCACTCTAGTCCATTGCTCTTCCCCAATCCTGAGGACTTTGGGATGGTGATGTCCACTCCACTTCCAAGTGAAAGGTGGCTTATATCCCATGGGTATAATGGATAAGATTATCCTGCCTGCAGCTGCAGACTGTCTCCATTCACTGGGATATCCATTGTCCATCATCATCTTCCCACCAGATGACTTGGGTGAGTCCATTGAGCTGTAGAGTAGGAGTTGCAGCTCCACTGAGATTCCAGGCACACCTGGCACATGGGCAGGCCAAAGCCTCCAGTGTCTGGAAGTACACATACTAACTCCAGCATCACATATAGATTTGAATAGAAGGGATTGATGGGCCACGTGCAGGGAGGACTTATTTGAGTCCAACTCTGTCACTCTCAGGAGCACAGATTCCAAAGTATAGCCCAGTGATAAGGCATCAATCTCTGGAGCTATCCCCCCTCATATAGGACCTGGGTGTCTCCAAAGCCCACAGGAACCCCTCTGTGCATGGTGATATACACTTTGGTGTTCTATGAGATCCTACTGAGGTGTGCATAAATGTTACCTCTGGAATGATCTCCAGACTCTCTTTGAAGTCTCTTGGCCACATGAACTCATTTGTCTTTACCTTTTCCCCCTTTTATTCAAGGTCTTTTTCCAGTCATATTGCCAGTTGGCACATGGTGTTAATCCCTCATTGCCAGGGAGGCTCATCCCTTGGAGTCATGTCCCATGCTGGGGGAAAGGTAATGCATTCATTTGGTGAGTTTTGCTTAGAAAAAGGCCACATTTGAGCAACAAGGAGGTTCTCAGTTGGCAACCCTTAGGCACCCCTTAACAGTAGGCTAAGTTTCAATTACAAGAGCAAAGACTCATAAGGCTTGTCATCAATAATGAGAACCCCTTAGTGGATCATCATCCTTTGCCAGACACTGTCCCTGCACTCAGGGGACTATTGCTGCTCCCTTGGAGAATGTGGCAGAGCTCTCCAGGCTGTGAATTCAGTATTCCCTCATTTATTGAGTGATTGTCCACCCACTGTGACCATGCCTCACCCTTGATCATTTGGACAATTTTATATATCTTCAATGTATATTCAGATGAACTTCCTCCCATCAGAAATGTAAGCTGTCTTCAAAAAAAAAAAAAAAAACCCACAATATTTTGCTGAAAGCAAAGTCTAAAAAAAAGGAAACCCTCTCTTTTTATGGATTGGAAGACTCAATAGTGTTCAGATATAAATTCTTTCCAACTTGATCTATAGATTCAGTGTAATCCCAGTGTAAATTCTGGCAGGATTTTTGGTAGAAATAGGTAAGATAACTAAGTTGAGTCTAAAATTTATGTGGAAATACTAATGATCTACAATGTTTAAAAAAATTTTTAAAAGAAAAACAAATTTGGAGTACATATATGACTTGAGTTCAAGATTTACTATAGAGCTAAAGTAATAAAAACACAATATGGTTTTTGTGACAGAGTGGACATATAGATCAATAGTTCAGCAATAGATTTACACCTGTATGGTAAATTGATTTTCAAAAAAGCTTTGAAAACAAGTACCTGGAGAAAGAAACATCATTTCATAATGTTGCTGAAAAAAATATATATTCATATGGAAATATGAACATCAACCTTTACTTCACCCTAAATACAAAGATTAACTTGAAATGCAGTAGAGACCCAGATATAAAAGTTAAAAATATAAAGCATCAGGAAGAAAACAAATGATAAAATCTTTTTGTATTGTTGGATAGGAAAATTTTCTTAGCTCTTAGATAGAAAGCATAAACCATGAAAGAAAAACTTGATAAAATTGAATTTATCAGAATTAAAATGTTTGCTCTTCATAAGACAAAATCAATGAAATCAAAAGACAAACTATAAAAATTGAAGAAAATGTCTGCAATAAATTTAGAAGCCATAAAATAATATCCACAATATATATGAAGACACAATTCAAATATAAGAAGAGATAGTGTCCAACTTAAAAATGAACAAAAGATTTCAACAAACATTTCACAAAAGAATGGTCAATGGAGATGTGAAAAGGTGCTCAGCATCATTGGCTATAATGAAAAAGCAAATTAAAATCACATTGAGAGTTGATTATATATTATTAGGATGCTGAGAAAGAATGACTGAGAATTAAAGTATCATCAAGGATATAAAGGAACTTGAGCTCTCAAACCCTTATGCTGGTATTATAAAATGGCAACCACTTTACTAATTAAACATACACCCATCACATAACCAAGCATCTCACTTTAGGTAAGAAATGAAAACATATCTATGCAGAGATGACTGTTCATAACATCTTTATTAACAAGAAGAAAACATAGAAACAACCTAAATATCTTTCAGGGAATAAATAAAATGTGGTATATCCACACAAACTACTCCTCAGAAATAAAAAAAGAATGAACTAGTGATACATCACAGAGCATGGATGATCCTCAAAAATCATTATTCCAAGTGAAAATAATCCTGATATAGTAAAGTACATACTGTATTATGTCATATAAAAATTTAGGAAATGCAACCTTATCGATACTGTTTGGTGCCAGTGGTGGATGGTGGCATGTATTACAAAAAGACTTGAGAAAGCAGGTTTTTCAGTGACAGAGAAGTTCTGTATTTTGGTTGTGGCAGTGAGTTCACTGGTATATGATCCATAAAATCTCGTTGAATTGTAGAAAAAGAACACAGAAAGCAAAATCTAAACACTAGGCAAGAGAAAGAAATTGATGAACAGAGTAAAATCACCACCACAATCAGATGCCTAGATATCAAGAAAAAATAACAAGACATACTAAGAAACAGAAAGATATGTCTAACAAAGGAACAAACCAAGAATCCAGATGAGGCACAGGAGTAAAGACAACTCATCAATGATGTTCACTAATCTCTTAAATCAATTCAAGAAGTTGAACGAAAACATGACTAATGAAGTGAAGGGTTTTAAGATGACACTGTATGAGCATAAAGAATGATTTGAAAGCCTGTAAAGAAAATTACATAATTTATGGAAATGAGAGACACAATAGATGAGATTAAAAATACATTAAAGTCATGTAATAGCAGAATTGATTTGGTTGAGGACAGAATTAGTGAATTAGATGACAGAGCATTTGAACTGAGAAAAAACAGAAGAACAGAAAGAGAAAAGAATGGAAAAATTGAATTTTGGGTTTCAGGGAATTGTAAGAGAGTGAAACACACAGACATATGCATTATAGAAATCCAAGAAGGAGAAGAGAATGGAAGAGGGACAGAAATAATTTTTAAGGAAATAATGACTAAAAAACATGAATATCAATATTCAAGAATGTAAACAGAAAAAAATTGAATAGATTTACTCTGAGACATAAACTTTTCAGAATGTCACATACCAAACATAAAGATAGGTTTCTGAGAGTAGCAAGAGAAAAGCAATGTACTACTTACATGGGAGCCTCAATAAGTCTAATTTCTGATGACTCATCAGAAACCATGGAGGTAAGAAAACAGTATGTGTAATATATTTAGGTTACTGAAAGAAGAAACTGCCAGCCAATAATTCTGTGTCCAGTAAAACTATCCTTCAACAATGTTTAAAGACTTCACAAATAAAAACAGTTTGTTACCAAGAGACTGGTTCTACAACAGATACTGCAGGGTATGTTACAGTCTGAAAGGAAATGACAAGGATGAGAAGCTTGCAGAAGAGTGCAGTAATGAAAATAATATATAAGGAAAGCTGGAAGCATTAAAAAACAGAAAAGAGATTTGAAAACAGAAAGCCAAGGGATAAAATGGACAAGGTAAGTAATGTCTATGCAGTAATAACATTGAATATTAATATATTGAACTCCTCAATCAAAAGACATAGAATGACAGAATGGGAAAAAAATTATGAGCCATGTATTCGTTGACTACAATAGACTCACTTATTTTTAGTTTGTTTGTTTTTTAAGAGGTACTGGGGATTGAACAAGGACCTCATATAAGGGAAGCAGGTGCTCAACCAAGGAGCAATACACACTCCCCAAGAAAATCACTTTATATTTTAACTTTTTAAATTTATTTTTTTATAAACTAAAAATTTTTTAAAGATACTTAGATGACATAAATTTTACATATAAAATAAGGGGATTCCCTATCCTTCCCACACTTTCCCACATGAACATCTTTTGTTAGTGTGGTACATTTGTTACAATTGATGTACAAATATTGGAGTATTGCCACTAAGTGTGGATTACAGTTTGCATTATAGTTTACACTCTCTCCCACACAACTTTGTAAGTTATGACAATTTATATAATGACCTATACCTGTCATTGCAACACCATTCTGGACAATTCCAATGTCCTGAAAATACCACCATATTACACCTATATTTCCCTCTCCTTCACCTCAGAACCTCCAGTGGCCTCTGCTTCCACATCAATGATAAAAGTTCTTCCATTGCTAGAAAAACAAGAAGTCTATAGGAGGATAACAGTAAGTCTGTTATAGTCTGTCTTTCATTCCCCATTCCTGAGGATTCTAGGATGGTGATGCCTACTCCAACTTTAATGGAGAGGTGTCTTAGATACCATGGGGCAGATGGATGGGACTATCTTGCTTGCAGTTGCAGACAGTCTCTGTTGCGTGGGATGATTGTTGTTCATCATCATCTCCTTTTTAGTTGTCCTGGGTGAGTCCAATGAATTAGAGAGCAGATGTTGCAACTCTGTTGAGATTCAGGGCCCAACTGCCACATGAAGCACCCAAAGATTTATGTCTCTTGGACATAAACCTATGAACTCTAGTACTAATTATAGGTTCAAATAGAAGGGGCAGAAAAGCCATGCATAGGGAGACCACAACTGAGTGCAACTCTGTCAGACTAGGGAGCATAAATACCAAAGTAGTGCCCACTGGGAAGGTGCCAAACACCTGAGATGTCTGCCTGCCTATAATGTCTAGATGTCTACTGAGCCTTCAGGAGCCCCACTATTTGAGGCAATATTTATTGTGGCAGTCAATGAGATCCTGCTGAGACTTGCATAAGCATAACATCTGGAAAGACTTTCTGATGCCGTTTGAAGTCTCTTAGTCATACAAACTCATTTGTATTACCCTTCCCCCTTTTGGGAAAGGTCTTTTTCCAGTGGCATTGCCAGTTGGCACTTGGTAGTAATCCCTCAGTGCCAAGGAGGCTCACCCATCCCTGGGACTCATGTACCATGCTGGTGGGAAGGTAATAAATTTACATGCTGAGTTTCACTTAGAGGGAGGACAAATTTGAGCAATAAGAAGGCTCTCAGGAGGCAACCCTTAAGCACCCATAACAATATGCTGAGTTTCAATTTCAAGAGCAAAGACTCTTAAGGCTAGACATCAATATCAAGGGCCCATCCATGTATCATCTTCCTTTGGCAGTCACTGTCCCTGCACTGGGGGGACTGTTGCTGCTCCCTTAGAGAATGTGGCAGCGCTTTCCACAATGGGAGTTCACTATTCTCTCATTTACTGAGTGATTCTCCACCCACTGTGACAATGCCCCATGAACATTTGAACATTTTTATATGCCTTCGATTTATGCTCAGGTGAACTTCCTCCCATGCCACCTCCATCCTTGACACCCCACACCAAAGGTTTTCCTCCGACCCAGTTGTCACCTTTCTGTGATCCAAAGCTTCTTCAAAGATGAAGCCATTACAATATGATCTCATAAAGTTCCAAAGTAGATATCACCCCTAATAGTGGGGCTCTGGAGGGTTCTGGAGACACCTAGGTCCTGTGTCAGGGTGGCTAGCTCTGAAGTTTTGTGTCTTGCCAGTAGGCCCTACTTCGGAGTTTGTGCTCTTGAGACTGACAGAGTTGGACTCAACTATGTCTTCCCTGCACATGGCTCATCTGTGCCTTCTATTCAAACCTATACTTGGCACTGGAGTTTGTAGGTGTACATCCAGACACTTGAGTCTTTAGGCTGTCCATGTGCCAGTTGGGCCCAGAAACTTGGTGGAACAGCAACTCCTGTTCTACAGCTCATTGGACTCACCCAAAACAAGTGGCAGGGAGAGAATGATGGACAACAGCCATGCCAGGGAATGGAGAGAGTTTGCAGCTGCAGGCAGGATAATCCCACCTATCTTCCCCATGAGATATAAACCCCCTCTCATTGGAGGTTTGGTGGACATCAACACCCTAGACTCCTCAAGATGGGGGGAAGAGCTATGGACTAAAGTGGAATTACTGATATTCTGCAATAGACATATTGTGATTCAAGCAATGGAAGAAATTACAACATTGATGTGAAGCCAGTGGTCACTGGAGGCTCTGGGGGCAGGGAGAGGGAAAAGCAGTTGTAGTACAGGGGCTTTTTCAGGACTTGGGAATTGTCCTGAGTGACATTGCAATGACAGATATAGGCCATTTTATATCATCATATAACATGCAGAACTGTGTGGGAGGGAGTGATGGAGGGACAATGTGAACTATGGTCCATCCTTAATGGCAAAACCCCAGGTTATGTTTATCAATTGCAATTAATGTGACACACGAATGAAGGATGTTTATGTGAGAGGTTGTGGGAGGTGTGGGAGGTGGGGCATATGGGAATCCTTATATTTTTTGTGTAACATTTGTGTAATCTAAGTATCTTTTTTAAATAAAAAATAAAATAAAATAAAAAATAAAAAAATAAAATTAATGTAAAAAAGTCATAAGTACAAAGGAATAACAATATAAAGTTGGAATAATTAAACAAGAAGCAAAATAGAGAAAAATATATAGAATGAATCAAAAGGCTGAAATGATGAGAAGAGAGGGAAAGAAAAAAGATAGGAAAAAAAGAGAGAGAGGAATTTAAAAAATTGAAGGCCAAATAAAAAAAGGTGAAAATAAAGAAAAACAAAAAAGAGAAGATAGTAAAATAGAGGAAATAGAAGAAATAAAGTACAAAGAAAAAATAGATTAAAGAAAAAAGGAAACAAAAAAAGGGGAAATGCAACAAACAGGACACACACAGAGACAACAAGAAGCCAGAAAAAACAGTCTTCCTTTTTAGGTCCCTAAGAAACTTCTCTGGCTGCCAGTGTTCATCGATCAATCATCCTGCAGTCTGCCCTCTGCAGGTAATGTATTAGGTATTAGCAAGTAAAATAAGGGGAAGAGTAAAGGAAACTTTAAAAAACAAAAAATAACAGATCCAAGAAAACCTAAAACAAAACAAAATAAAAATCTTTCTATGTTTCCTCTTATAAGGTATTAGCTCATTATATGATAACTTCATGAATCACTCACTGCATCACTTCTCTAAGTAGATCTGGGATCAAACCAACAACCCCATAAACAAAAGGAAGGAATTTCTCCACTGAACTAAACTGGCTCCACAGGTTAACTAGGCTTCAAAAACTTATCTGGCTCTTTCTAACCCATTTGCCTCAGGTGGGATAGATTTCTAATAGATTGCTACAGCCCTCCTGATTAGGTGCCCATCTCTGCCCCCTATCTAATCTCATTCTTCTCTCTCCCTGGCTGGCTGTTCATGACAGCCTGCCTGAGCAGATACCCCTTCTCCTCTTCCTGTCAGGTGGGGTTCCCTTCCACAATTCAAAGGGTGCTCAGCTGGTCTAATTCATGGCAAAGAAACCACTCTCTGTCAGGCTCATTTTCCTCCCAGTGTATACTCCCCCACTTTCTGTTGGCAGCAGCCAGCCAGGGGCTCCATTAGACCACTTGCCCTGAGGGTGGGGCATAGGTGCTCTTTCCAGCCACAAGTGTGAGCAACTTATGGTTTTCCTTGGGCTTCTTTACCTGTCCCATTTCCTTCTGAATGATGCAGAACACTTCTGGTTCTTTATACATCCAAAGCAACTCCTTGGACAGGTCCCCACCATTTCTCTGCTTCTTTCTGTAAGAGAGTTGGGCCCTGCCTACCTACCTCAATTCCATTTTCCCAGACGTCTGATACTCATTTTACTTGCAAGAATACAATCAGGTTGGAAAGGATAAGTTGCAAAAAGCTGTTCCAAGCAAATAGTAATAAAAAAAGATCTGTAGTAATACTAATATCAGACAAAATAGATTTTAAATACAAAACTGTTATAATAGATAAGGAAGATCACTATATATTAATAATTGAGAAAAGTCACCAAGATGAAATAAAAATAATAAATATTTATGCACCTAACTTAGGTGCCTCAAAATACTTGAGGCAAACACTGGCAAAATGGGAGGGAGAAATTGATGTCTCTACAATAAATGTTGGAGCCTTCAACACTACTCTTAGCATTGGATAGAACATCTGGTCAAAGGATAAATAAAGAAACAGAGAGTTTGAATAATATGATAAATCAAATAGACCATACATTTACAGAACATTATACCCCAAAACAACATGATATACATTCTTCTTAAGTTCTCATTGACCTTTCTCCAGGGTAGAACTTTTATGTGGACATAAGTCATATCTCAATAAATTTTAAAAGACTGAATTTAGAGAAAGCACTCTAATCATAATGGCATTAAGTTGAAAATTAGTAACAGGTAGAAAAATGGAAAATTCATAAATATATGTAGATTAAACAATACACTCTTAAATAATCAGTGATTCAAAGAAGAAATTGCAAGTAAAATCAATAAGTATCAATGTGAATGAAAACAAAGACACAATATATAGAAACATATGGCCATGGAGAAAATGTAGGTCAAGTATTTGTGCATCTGCTTCCAATGTATAATGTCCTTGGTTCAATCCCCTGTACCTACTAAAAAATTCATGGCAGTACTAAGAATGAAACTTTTACCCTTCAGGGCTTACTTTTAAAAAGAAGAGCTAAAAATAAAGAGCTAACTGCACATCCCAAAAGCAAGCAGAAGAAATGAAACAATAAAGATTAAAGCAGGAATAAATAAAATGGGTAATTAAAATAGACAAAAGAGGAAATCAACAGAATGAAAAGTTGATTCTTGAGGCAACCAGCAAGATGATGGCAGAGTAAAGAGGTCCTAGAATCAACTCCTGCTACGGGGCAGTTGGTGATCACCCAGAGCTATCTACAGCACTTTTGTTTGGGGACTCCAGGAGGCCAGAAGTGCATACTGCAACATACTTGAAAGAATGGAAGGGGGAGACTGCTCATCTGCAGAGAAGATTCATAAGTTGAGCACTCCGTGCCACAGAGGCCGGTGCCCATCCTCCACTGCAGGCACAAAATGCCTTGGGAGCTGTTCTGCAGCTGGAATTGGAAACTCCACTTCCCAAAAATGACGGGGGGAAAGATGGTTGGGCACCAACTTCAGCTACTGGTTAGTAAATTTGGCAGGCTAAATTACAATCCTAAGAACAGCTAAAGTTTGAACCTGTCCAAGTAAAAAAGAGGCCAGTAGCTGCCATCTTAACTCTGCACCTGACACAAGGGGAAGCAGGACTGACTGAAAATCACAGTCCTGATAGGGACCAGCTTCTTTCCATCTAGATCAGATTGCCACTTTAGCCTAAACCCCAGGCTCACCATGGGCAGGGAGGAAGCTGGGGGGAGATGCACCAGCCTCTGTGGGAAACTACAGGCCATGCCACAGAGGCCGATGATCATCCTAATTTGGTGGTGCAAGCCACCGAAGGAGCTATTCTGTGGCAGGAATTGGAAGGTCCATTTCCCAAAAACAGGGGAGGAAAAGATGGTTGGCAACCAATTTCAGCTACTGATTAGTCAATTCGGCTGGTTAAAGTATAACCCTAAGAACAGCGAAAGTTTGAGCATGTACAAGTCAGAAGGAGGCTGGTAACTGCCATTTTGACTCCACCCCCAGCATGAGGGGAAACTAGGCTGACTGAAAATCACAGTGATGGTAGAGAATCATTTCTTTCATCGAGTTTGGCCTACAGTCCTAGCCTAGGGTTCAGCCCCACCTCTAGCAGAAAGGAAGCTGGTGGGCTTTGCACCAGCCTATCCAGGTAACTGCAGGTACATTTGGCTGGCACAGACTGAATAACCATAAGTCTACTGGGGCAACTGTGGTCATCTTGGACCTGCAGTGCATAGATTGCTGCCCACATCTGCAGCTCCATTGGTGCCCCACATAGGGGAGAAAGAGGAACAAATTTTCATCAGTTTTTCCAGGCAACTATAGTCTAGGCCTGCATGACTTGGATTATTCCACACAGCTGTGGCTCTTACCCTACCCCTGGTGAAGAAGAAAGTTTGGAGAAAATGCATCGGTCCTTGGGCACTGAGGGCAGCTTGAGCCTCCACAGCTTACAGCCCCAACAACATCCTTGGCTCCTACTACACAAACAGCAAGGGAGAAAGGGAGGGAAGCCCTAAGCAAAAGAAAAAACTGCACCCAGAATAAATACTCTAATAAGCAAGATGCCAACAAAGCAACAAAAATTACAATCCACAGCAAGGAACAGAAAGATATGGCCCAGTTAAAGGAATGAGATAAGCCTCCAGGTGACATAAAGGAGTTGAGACAACTAATCATAAATGTTCAAACAAATCTTAATAATATCAATGAGGTGGCTAAAGATTTAATGATAAGAAGACATTGAATGAGCACAAAGAAGGATTTAAAATCATACACAGAAAAATAACAGATCTTATGGGAATGAAAGATGCAATAAATGAAATTAAAGTACACTGGAATCATATAATAGCAGATTTGAAGAGGCAGAAGAAAGGATTGGCGAGCTTGAAGAAATGGACCCTTAAAGTGATCATATAAAGGAACAGATGAAGAAAAGATTGGAAAAACTTGAACAAGTTCTCAGAAAACTAAACGACAGCAAGAGAGGTGCAAACATACATGTCATTGGTGTCCCAGAAGGAGAAGAGAAGGGAAAAGGGACAGAAGGAATATTTGAATAAATAATGGTAGAAAATTTTCCAACCGTTTTGAAGGACATAGATATCCATGTCCAAGAAGCATGACAGAAAAAATCCTAATAGACCAACTCAAAGACACATACTAATCAGAATGTCAAATGCCAAAGACAAAGAAAGAATTCTGAGAGCAGCAAGAGAAAAGCAATGCATAACATATGAGATACTTAATAAGATTAAGTACTGATTTTTCACCAGAAACCATGGAGGTAAGAAGATAGTGGTATGATATATTTAGGGTACTGCAAAAGAAAAACTTCCAGCCAAGAATCTTATATCCAGCAAGATTGTCTTTCAAAAATGATGGTGAGTTTAGAATATTCACAGATAAACAGAAACTGAGAGAGTTTGTAACCAAGAGACCTGCTTTGTAGGAAATACTAAACTGTGTGTTACAGCCTGAAAAGAAAAGACAGGAGAGAGAGGTCTGGAAGAGAGTGTAGAAATGAAGATTATATCAATAAAAGTAACTAAAAGTGTCAAAAGAGTGGAGGAAAATAAAATATGACAGATAAAACTCAAATATTCAGGAATAAACAACCAATGATGTAAAGCACTTGTATTCAGAAAACTACAACTCATTGTTAAAAGAAATTAAATAAAGAACATTCCATGATCATGGATTGGAAGACTAAATATCATTAAGATGTCAATTCTACTAAAATGATGTACAGATTCAATGCAATCCTGATAAAACTTCCACCAGCATTTTTAGAATAAGTGGAAAACATGATTATAAAATTTATTTGAAAGGGTAAGGGATCCTGAATAGTCAGAAACATCTTAAAAAGGAAAAGTGAAGTTGGAGGATTCTCATTTCTGGACTTTAAGTTGTATTATGTAGCTACAGTGGCAAAAATAGCATGGTACTGGCATAAAGAAAGATACATAGACTAATGGAACTGAATTGATGGTGAAAAAATGGATACTCACATCTATGGTCAAGTGAATTTTGACTAACCTATCAAATCCACCCAGCTCAGGCAGAACAGTCTATTAAAAAAAATGGTGCTGAGTAAACTGGATATCCATAGAAAAAGAAGGAAAGAGGACCCCTATCTCACACCTATACAAAAAATAACTCAGAAAGAATAAAAAACCTAAATATAAAAGCAAGAACCATAAAGCTTCTAGAAGGAAATGTAGGAAAATAACTTCAAGACCTGGTGGTAGGTGGTGAATTCTTAAAGGAGATAAGAGGAGGACTGAAATGGACTGCAGATATTTAATGTATGTAGAAGTTTTAATTAACTTTAATGTAAAAGTGTAGAAATGTACGGAGTTGATTGTAACACATTATAGTGAGTAACAGCTGGTTTATAAATGAGGATGTGGCTTAAAATGGTAGTCTTGGGATGTAAATGCCAATTGAAAGAAAGCTAAAGAATAATCTAGGGACTGAATAGCATAGTAAACCCCAAAGTGGATGAGAATTGTGGTTGATGGTAGAGATGAAAGTGTGCTTTGTGAGCTAGAGCAGATGTACATCAGAATGACAAGATGTTGGGAATGTGTAGAAGCATGTGAAAAATACAACTGTAGTGACCTATGGACTGAGGTTAACAGTAAGAATGCAATATTCTTGCATTTATGCCAAAAATGTACTGTGTTTATAATGGGGGAATATGGAAAATGTGTACCAAATGTATGCTGTGGACCTGGTAATAATCAGATGATATTATCCCATAATCTGTAACAAATATTCCACCACATTGTGGTGTGTTGGTAGAGCAGTATTGTTTGGAAATTCTGCACATGTGCATGATTATTTTGTAAGTTTACAACTTCTGTCATAAAAATATATTTAAAAAATAATAATAGGGTGGATTGGGGGAGAAATACACCAAATGTAAGATAAAGAGTATAATTAGTACTAAGATTTTGACAATATTCTTTCATAATTTGTAACCAATAACTCATGACAGTACAAGATCTTGGTGGAGGGTTGATGTATAGGACCCCTTTATGATGTTATGAATGTTTGCTTTGTAAGTTCACATCTTTTACTATACACTTTTGATTATGTTTCTTCATGTGTAAATGATATAAAAGTAATAAAAATACGGTTGGTTGGGGAAAAATACTTTGGTTAGTAAAAATATTTTGATGATGCTCTTTAATCATTAGCTAAAAATGTTTAATGAAATGCAAAATATAGGTGGTAGGGTGAGGTAGGAGTACCCTGTAGCATTTTATGTATGTTTTTTTTTGAAGTTCACAACTATTGCTATATGCTTATTGTTTATGTATGTTCATGTATGAGTGAAATACTTCAATAAATTTTTAAAAAATTGGCCAATGTAAAAAAAAATTGGTTCTTTGAGATTAACAAAATTGAAAAATCCTTAGGTAGTTTAAACAACAAAAGAGAGAGGAGATGCAAATAAATAAAATCAGAAATGAGATGAGGGACATTAACACTGACCCAACAGAAATTAAAATATCAAAAGAGGATACTATTAGCAATTGTATGCCCACAAACTTGACACTATTCATGAAGTGGATGAATTGTAGAAACCCATCAACAATCCATAATGACCCTAAAAGAAATCCAAGACCTCAACAAGCCAAACATAATTTTAAAAATGAAACAGTCATCTGAAACCTCCACAAAATGAAAGACCCAAGAACTGATGGCTTCACCCTGAATTCTATCAATCATTCAAAGATGATCTAATATCAATATTTCTCTACCTCTTCCAAAAAATTGAAAAGGAAGGAATGCTACAAAATGCAATCTCTGAAGTCAGCATCACCTTAATACTAAAGCCAAAAAGAAATATTATGAAAAAAAAATTATAGACCAGTATCTCTAATGAATATAGATGCAGAAATCTTCAAGAAAATACTTCCTAACTAAATTCAAAAGCACATTAAAATTATACACCATGATCAAATGTTTTTTGTTTTGACCTACTGGTGCCAGGGATTGAAACCAGGATCTCATATGTGGGAAGCCAGCACTCAAGCACTGAGCCACATTGGCTACCCTGAGTTAGTTTTTTCATTTGTTTGCTTATTGTTTGTTTTTGCTTTTAGGAAGCTCCAGAAAGTGAACACAGGACCTCTCATGTGGGAAGCAGGTGCTCAACTGCTTGACCAACAACCACTCCCTG
Organism: Cabassous unicinctus; assembly: GCA_029593785.1. Taxonomy (NCBI): domain Eukaryota; kingdom Metazoa; phylum Chordata; class Mammalia; order Cingulata; family Chlamyphoridae; genus Cabassous; species Cabassous unicinctus. The sequence continues at coordinate 10,745 of JAQZBX010029636.1, read as the reverse complement.
GTTACATGGGTTTTATGACAGTTATGCAAGGATGGTTCAACATAAGAAAATCAATCAATGTAATATACCACATTAATAAATTGAAGAAAAAAATAACTTCATTATCTCAAATAATCCAGAAAAGGCATTTGACAAAATTGTACGTACCTTCTTGATAAAAACTCTCTGAAACATAGCAATGAAGAAGATGTTCTCAATATGATAAAAGTCACATATGAAAACCCCATGATTAAGATTGTACTGAATAGTGAAAGACCATTTTTAACAATGAGATCGGGCAAAAAACAAGGATGTCCACTATTTCTGCTGTTATTCAATATTGTACTAGATGTTCTGGCTAGAGCAATTAGGCAAGTAAAAGATACAAACGGCACCCAAATAGGAAAGGAAAAAGTAAAACTTTCACTATTCACTGATAATATGATCCTATCTTAGAAGATCCTAAAAAATCCACAGCAAAACTACTAGAATTAATAGACAACTTCAACAAAGTGGCAGAATAGAAGATTAATATGCAAAAAATCAATTGTTTCTATACACTACTAATGAGCATACTGAGGATGAAGTTAGGGAAAAAATTCCATTTACATTATTGACTAAGGTAATCAAACATTTAGGAATAAACAACCAAGGGCATAAACGGCCTGTATTCAGAGAAACCAAGGAAGACCTCAATAAATTGAAGTACATTCTGTGTTCATGTATTGGAAGACTAAATATCACTAAGATGTCAATTTTATCCAAACTGATCTATAGATTTAATGCAATCCTGATACAAATTCAAACAGCCTTCTTTGTAAAATTGGGAAAACCTATTATCAAATTTAACTTGAAGCACATGGGCTCCTGAATATCCCAAACTCTCCTAAAAAAGAAGAATGAAGTTGAAGGACTCTCATTTCCCAACTTTAAGACATATTATTTACCCAAAGTAATAATAAGCAGCATGTACTGGTATAAAGATAGATTGATTGATGGGATTAAATCAAGAGTTCAAAATAGACCCTCACATCTATGGCCAAGTGATTTTTGATAAGGCTGTGAAACCAACCCAGCTGAGTTAGAATAGCCTATTCAAAAAATGATGCTGGGAAAACTGGATACCCATAACTCAAAGAAATAAATTGATCCCTATTTCACACCTCATTAACTTAAATTAACTCAAAATAATTCAAGAACCTAAATGTAAAAATCTAGAACCATAAAACTCCTAGAAGAAAATGTAGGGAAACAAGTTTAATATCTTTATGTAGGTGGTGATTTCTTGTCCATTACACCCAAAACACAAGCAAAGAAAGAAAAAGAACTTGGAACTTCCTCAAAATGAAACACTTTTGTGTTTCAAACAATTTCTTAAGAAGGTGAAAATGCAGACTATTCAATGGGAGAAAATCTTCAGTAACCACATATCCAAGGGTTTTATTTCCATGTTATATAAAGAGGTCACATAAGTCAATAACAGAGAGACTAAAAACCTAATTTAAAAAAGGGCAAAAGACTTGACATTTACAAATGGCCAAAATAGCTCATGAAAAATGGTCAGCATTACTAGTTATTAGGGAAATGCCAATCAAAACTACAATGAGATAACATTTCATGCCTTACAGAATGGCAATTAAAAATTAAAAACAGAAAACTATGGGTGCTGGAGAGGATGTGGAGAAATTTGAACACTTTCACTTTTGGTGGGAATGTAAATGGTGTTGCATCTGCAGAGGATGATTTGTGGTCCCTCCGGAAGCTAAATATAGAACTGCTCTATGATTCAGCAATCCTACTACTAGGAATATATACAGAAGGTCTGAAAACAAGAATACTAACAGATATTTGCACACCCATGTTCATAGTGGTTTTACTGACAATTGCTAAAAGATGGAAACAGATTAAATGTCAATCAACTGATAAATTGATAAAGAAAATGTTCTATATACATACTATGGAATGTATAACTCATTATCATATAGTTCAAGTTCTCTGTTTCCTTTCTGATATTCTTTCTAGCTGTTCTATTTAGTTATGTGTATGTTGTGTTGAAGTCTCCAATGATTACAGTAGAGATGTCTATTTCTCCCTTCAATTTTGCCAGAGTTTGCTTCTTGTATTTTGGGGTACCCTGATTAAGTGCAATAGATATTTATGACTTATTTCTTCCTGATGCATTGTCTATTTTATTAATATATAATGGCCTTCAGTATCTCTTATAACTCTTGCATTTAAAGTCAGTTTTTGTCTCATGTTGTTATAGCTATGCTTGCTCTTTTTTGATTACTATTTGTATGGAGTATGTTTTTTCCAATCTCTCACTTTTAGCTAGTTTGTATCCCTGGGTCTAGGGTGATTCTCTTGTAGGCAGAATGTGGTTGACTCATGTTTTTATCCATTCTGTCAGCCTATATCTTTGATTGGGGAGATTAATCCATTCACATTCAATGATATTACAGTAAATGCATTATTTTGTGGAAAAAAAATATTTTATAAAATATTACATACATATATTTTTTAACAAATCATTTTGATGCATATTAATAAAATATACAGTTCATCCAATTTGTTTATTTGTTTATTACTATCATTGTAAGAAAGAAAGTGCTCTAACCATGATTGAAGTGATGAATGCACAACTATGTAGTAATACCAAAACCCATTAATTGTAAACCCATTATTTACTTCCATTATTTTATTCTTTGGTTTTTATTTGCTGTATTTTGTTTTCATCTTTATTTTCACTCTTTTGTTTACCCTTTCTCCTATTCCTTCTTCTATACATACCTCAAAGCCTCTCTCTCCAGTCTTTTTCTTTCAGGCTCTAAAGCTTCCTTAACTATTTCCTGCAAAGATGGGTTCTTTTTTTTTTAGCTTTCTTAGTTTTTTGTGTGAATATTTTATACTCACCTTCATATGTGAAGGAGAATTTTGCTGAATACAAAATTCTCAGTTGGCAGCTTTTCTCTTTCAGTCTCCTCCTTGTATCATACCACTGTCTTCTTGTCTCCATCATTTCTGATGAGAAATCTGCACTGCCTTACTAGGTGCCCCTTGTATATGGTGGTTTATTTCTCCCTTGCTGTTGTCAGGATTTTCTCTTTATATTTGATGTCTGACATTCTGAATAGTATGTGTCTTAGAATAGATCTATTTGGATATATTCTGATTGGGATACACTGCACTTCTTGCACATGTAAGTTCATTTCTTTTTTGAGAGTTGGGGAATTTTTAGCGATTATTTCCTCAAATAGTTTTCAGCCCCTTTTCCCTTCTCTTCCAATTCTGAAAACCCCATTACACATTTGGTGTTACGTTTCATGTTGTCATTGAACTCTCTGAGTCCCTGACAATTTTTCCCATTCTTTTCTCTCTCTTTTCCTTATTTTCTTCAGTTTCAGCTGTTCTGTCATTGGTATCACTTATTCATTCTTCTAGTTGTTGTATGAATCTAATGTGTATTATTTTATTTTTTATTTTTTTAAAGGATACTTAGATTATACAAATGTTACATAAAAATATAGGGTGTCCCCATATGCCCTGCTCCCCACACCACCCACATTAAATATCTTTCATTAGTGAAGTACGTTCATTGTAATTGATTAATACATTTTGGAGTATTGCCACTAAGCCTAAATTAAAGTTTACGTTGTAGTTTATACTCTCTCCCACACAATTCTGTAGGTTATGACAAGATTTATAGTGGCCTGTATCTGTCATTGCAATGTCATCTAAGACAATTCCCAAGACCCAAAAATGCCACCATATTACCCCTGTTTTTCCATCTCCTTGCCCTCAAATCCTCCTGTAGCCACTGCTTCCAAATCAATGATATGATTTTTTCCATTGCTAGAATCACAATAAGTCAATAGTAGAATACCAGTAAGTCTACTTTGTTCCATAGTTCACTCCCCAGTCCTTAGGATTCTGTGATGGTGATGTCCTCTCCACCTCTAATTGAGAGGGGGCTGTGATCCCATAGGGCCAATAGATGGAACTCTCTTGTTTGCAGTTGTAGACTCTCTCAGGTCCTTGGGATGGTAGTTGTCCATCATCACCTCCATGTTAGTTGTCTGGGCTGAGACCAATGTACTGGAGAGTAGGTGTTCCAACTTTGATGAGATTAAGGGCCCAGCTGGCACATAGACAACACAAAGATTTAAGTCTCTTGGACATACACCCACCAACTGTAATGCTAATTATAGGTTCAAATTGTAGGACAGAAGAGCCATATATACTTAAACCACAACTGACTCCAACTCTGTCACATTGGGGGCATAAATTACAAAATGGAGTCCACTGGCAAGGAACCAAACTCCTGAGCTATCTGCCCTGCCTATATTTTCTGGATATCTCCAGAGCCCTCAAGAGCCCTGCTATTTGGGACAGTATGTACTTTGGCAGTCAAAGAGATCATGTCGAGATGTGCATAAGTGTAAAGTATGGAATGAACTCCTGACTCACTTTGAAGTCTCTTAGCTGTATAAACTCATTTGTCTTTACCATTTCAACCTTTTGGTCAAGGTCTTTTTCCAGTTGCATTACTAGTTGGGGCTAGGTGATAATCCCTTGATGCCAGGGAGGCTCATCCCTGGGAGTCATGTCCCACACCAGGGGGAAGTAATACATTTATATGTTGAGTTTCCCTTAGAGAGAGGCCACATTTGAGTAACAAGGAGGTTCTCAGAAGGCAACTTTTAGGCACCCTATAATACTAGGCTACTTTTCAATTTCAAAATTAAATGTTTATAAGAACAGTCATAAATATCAAGGGTCCATCAATAGACCATCCTCCTTCACTATTCACTGCCCCTGTTCTCAGGCAATTCTTGCTGTTCCATTAGAGAATGTGGCAGAGCTTCCAAGGATTGGAATTTGATATTATTTTGGTTATTGTGTGAAATTCACCCAAAGTGACAATGTCCCATGAACACTTGAATACATTTATAAGACTTATAGTTATGCCGTAGGTTAACCTCCTCCTGTGTACCCACCATCATTTACACCCCACACCAATGATACTCTCCTGTCATAGTTGTAACTCTTCTGTGATCCAAAACTTCTTCAAATATGAGGCCAATAAAATAACCAAACACAATTGATAAGAAAATGAAACTACAGTTATGAAAATAAGAAATAAAATACAAAAAAATTAAAATATATATAATAAAAATAATGAAAAATATCTATAAAATTTTTTGACATTATGTCTTTCAACACTGTAATATCTGTTGTCTTGTATGTACAGTGATATTTTCTTCCTTTTATTCCCCCATGTCTTAATTTTTTCATTTTGTCTTAAAGGAAGCTTTAGTTTTCAGAAAAGTTACATACAGAATATAGGGGACTCCCATATATCCAACATCCTTCCCCTTTTTCCACTTTCCCCTTTAAATAACATTTTACATGTGGATGGTATATTTGTTACAATTGATGTACAAATATTGAAACATTGTTACTAACCATCCTCAGCGATTTACATTATGGTTTATTTTGGACCATACACTTTTATAAATTTGAAGAAATTTAAAGTGGCCTGCATCCATCATTGCAAGATCATTTATTATAATTCCATTGCCCCCCAAATGCCCCATGTTCTATCTATTCTATTCCTCCCTCTGCCTCTCCTCAGTACCCGTGGCAAACCATCAAGCTTCACTCCTTGTAGAAAAAGATTCATAGTTACATGCAACAAAATTGAGAGCTTTACATACTGGTCTATCCTCCCCTATTAGGTACTACCTATGCTCTCGAGTGACTCCCACCCCTCTATATGAGAAGAAAGCAGAATTAAGAGTATGTGAGTCCCATAGCTTCCTGCTCATTCTCTGGGTCCCCACCTAAGGATCCAACTACTATGAAAAGGTGAAAACTTACACACTTCCTAGAGACTTGCCTCAGGTGCACCCTGCCCTAATTGTCCCTGACATCCTACACCCTAAACCAATAGCCTTCCCCCGCCATATCTTTGCTGAAGATACATTACCATCGTTGTAGATTCAAACACATGCTGCAAATCCCCAGAGTTCATGGACTCCTCCCCCAACCATCCACCAGTTCCATAGACAGCCCAACTCACACTCCCCGCATTCCCCCCTCACAAACTAGCACCTTCCAATGCAATAGGATCACTGCACCACTAGTCATGCAGGTCCACTGCACAACTATACCTTTCTACCTTATAGAATTTGCCCATATGGGCATTGGCTCAAAACCTAATTCTCTCTTTCTGTCTCCTGTAAACCTATCTCCCAGACACTAGTTCTGTGATTCTGCTCAATTTGCTTAATTCATATCAGTGAGCTCATGTAATATTTGTCCTTCAGTGCCTGACTTGCCTCATTCAACATAAGGTCATCAAGAGATATCCATATTATCCCATCTGTTAATGCTGCATTCCTTCTTACAGCTGAATAATATTCTTTTGTATGCATATACCACAATTTGTTTATCCATTCATCTGTTGATGGACATTTGGGTTCTTTCCAACTTTTGGCAATAGTGAATAATTCCTCTTTGAACATGGTTGTGTATATATGTTTGTGTCCCTCTTTTCAATTCTTCTGAGTATATACCCAGCAGTGGGATTGCCAGATCATATGACAGTTCTATAGTTAGCTTCCAGGGGAAATGCTAAACTGTCCTTCACAATGGCTGCACCATTCTACATTTCCAAACAGCAGTGGATTAGCGTTCCCATTCCTCCACATCTTAACCAACAGTTGTAATCCTCTGGTCTTTTAATAGCCACCTGTCTAATGGGTGTAAGATGATATCTCATTTTAGTCTTGACTTGCATATCCCTAATAGGTAGTGATGTTGAGCATTTTTTCATGTGCTTTTTAGCCATTTGTATTTCTTCTTTCGAGAAGTATCTATTCAAATCACGTGGCCATTTTTAAAATGAGCTGTTTCTCTTTTTATTTTTAAGGTATAGGATTCCTTTATATATGCTGGATATTAGGCCTCTATAAGTTATATGGTTACCAAATATTTTCTCCCATTGTGTAGGCTGCCTTTTAACTTTCTTGAGAAACTCCTTTGAGTTTCAGTTTCAAGGAGATCCCATTTATCTATTTTTTCTTTCATTGCTCTGGTTGTAAAGTTCATGAAATAATTTCCTAATACAATATCCTGAAGATAAATCCTTACATTTTCTTTCAATATCTTTATTGTCTTGGCTCTTATATTTAGATCTTTGACACATCTTGAGTTATTTTTTGTAAAAGGTGAGAAATAGTGTTCCTCTCTCATTTTTTTGGATATGGATGCCCAGTTCTCAATGCACCATTCATTAAAGATGCCATTCTCTCCTACTTGAATGGGCTTAGTGGCCTTCTCAAATATCAGTTGACTGTATGTGAAGATCTATATCAGAACTCTCAGTTAGATTCTTTAGGTCAGTATGTCTGTCCTTGTGACAATACAATGCAGTTTTGACCACTGTAGCTTTGTATTATGTTTTAAACTCAGGTACTGTGATTCTTCCAATTTTCTTTTTCTTTTTCAATATATCTTTGCTTCTTTGCTGTCCCTTGCCCTTCCAAATAAATATCATGGTTAGCTTTTCCAATTCAGTAAAAAAAATGCTGCAGCAATTTTTATTGGGATTGTGTTAATTCTGTAATAGAATAGACATCTTAATGATGTTTAGTCCCCCTATGCATTGATGAAATATTCTTCCATTTATTTAGGTGTTCTTTGATTTCCTTTAACAGTGTTGTATAGTTTTCTGTGTACATGTTATCTACATATTTAATTAAATTTATTCCTAAGTATTAGATTCTTTTAGTTGTTACTGTAAATGGGATTTTTTCTTGATTCCTCCATAGATTGCTCATTATTGGTGTACAGAAATGCTACTGATATTTGCATTTTGATCTTATAAGCTGCCAATTTACCAAATCATTTATAAGTTCTAGAAGATTTCTTGTAGATTTCTCAGGGATTTCTATGTATAGCATTATGTCATCTGCAATAGTGAAATTTATACTTCTTCCTTTACAATTTGGAGGACTTTTATATCTTTTTTTGTCTAAGTGCTCAACCAAGTATTTCTAACACAATGTTAAATAAGAGTGGTGAAAGTGGGTATCCTTGTCTTGTTCCCGAACTTAGAGGGAAAGCTTTGGGGATTTCATTATTGAATACCATGTTACTTGCTGGTTTTTCAAATATACCCTTTATCATGTGGAGGAAGTTTCCTTCTAGTCCTATATTTTGATGTGTTTTTATCAAGAAAGGGGCCATATTTTTTCAATTGCTTTTTCTGTATCTATAGAGATGATCGTGTGTTTTTTTCTTTTGATCTGTTTATGTGGTATATTACATTGATTGATGTTTTTATGTTGCGCCATCATTGATGTACATCATCTTGTTGCATCATCTTGTCTTCTTTAGGAGGCTCTGGGAACTGAACCCAGGAGCTCTCATGTGGGAGGCAGGCACCCAACTTCTTGAGCCATATCCACTTCTTCCAGTGTAAGTTTTGTTTAATTTATTGTGCCTTTCATTTCATACAATCTGCTATTTTCATATGCATGCTTCTTTCATTCCCATAAGATTTGTTGTTTTTATATGAATGCTTTCAAATTCTTCTTTGTGTTCAACCAGTGTCTTCTTCATACCTTTAACCTCTTTAGCCATCTTATTGAATTTATTAAGATTTGTTTGAACATCTATGCGTAGTTGTCTCAACTCCTATATGCCATCTGGAAGCTTATCTTTTTCCTTTGATTGGGCCATGTCTTCCAGTTTCTTGGTATGTATTGAAATTTTTTGTTGGTGTCTTGGCATCTGGATAACTAGGTATATTTATTCTTGGTGCAGATTCTTTCTTAAGTTTAGGACATCTTTGCCCTTTCTTCCTTAATGGTTTGTAGAGTAAGAAACCAACAAATTGTGTTGGGAGAACTGGATATTCATCTCCAAAAGAAATATGACCCCTATAACACACCATATACAAAATTAGCTCAAAATGAAGGGATGGGGACAAGCAAGTGGCTGAGTAAGCTATTCAAACAGTCAGTTCATTCTACAGGGCAGTTAACAATCTAAACAGAGCTATCTAAAGCATATGTTTGGGAGCTCAGGAAGCCAGGAGAGCATCCTGTAACATCTTTGAAACAATGAAAGGAGGAGAATGCCCATCTGCACTGAAGATTTATGTTTACAGCACTCCACACTGTGGAATTGGCAAGCTGTGGAAGCTGAAGCTGCCCACATTACCCCTGGAACTGATAATGCTTCTCTCAACTTTCTCCTCTGCCAGGGTAGGGTCAGTGCTGCAGCTGTATTGTAATCTACTCTGTGAAGGGCAAGATAGTATGTATTGCCCAGAGAGACTGAAGAATCTTCACACCCCTTCCTCCCATGCTGATGTTGGGGATGGAGTTATATACTATCATCAGCAATCTCTGCCATATGTTTCTAAAATGACTACATTTATCCAGGTAGACTGATGTAGCAATGGCCACCTTACTCCTCCACCAGGGTTGGGGATGGACCTTCTAGCATGCCTAAAAATGTAAATGGTTTGGGCAATTGCCCTGAGAGGCTGAGGGAGTACTGTCCCTTCTGTCCTTTAGGGTGTGGGAATGGAACTATAGACATGCAACAGTTCAGTCCATATCAGCCAAAGTTTCCTGATATTGTCTGGAGAAGCTGAGGAAACACCAGTCCCCTCCTATCCTATTGACGGGTGGGGATGGATCCAGAAGCATCCAACAGTTCAGTACCTTTAGGCCAAAAGTACCTGTCATTGCCTGGAGAGCCTGAGGAAACAACAGACCCATTCTGTCCTATTGGGGGGGGGTGGTTCATCCACAGACACCAAACAGTTCAGTTCATGCAGACCGAAAGTGCCTTCCATGCCCATAAAAGCTGAGGAAACAACAGTCCCATCCTATTCTACTGGAGGGTTGGGATGGATCCACAGGCACCCAAAAATACAGTATGTGTATCTGTCGCGGTTCAGCCGAGGCATGAGGGAACAGGCTGAAGGTGGTTAAGGGCGTTGGCAAGAAATGATGAGTTGTATATTAAATTGAGTGAGAATTAACGACAACGACTGACTTTATTGTAAGATAGGCACAGTTTTTATATTCTATTTTTTGGCAAGCGTAAGCATTCTCTTTGAAGTTATGTAAGGTTGTAGACGTTATATAGACTTGAGATAAGTGCTTTTAGTTTTATGGTGACAGGATGTTAACTTTTTAGGAACAGTAACTTACGGCATTGTAGTTTTTGTTTTGATGTTTAAGATTAGATATGTTAGACTTGTGGTTAAACTTTATGTTTTTAGCTAAAGAGTTATTAAGATTCTGAACTATCTTTTAGGCAGTAGTTTTCTGCTTGTAGTTTATTTTTTAAAATTCTTACAAAGATCTAAAGAAATTCACTTTTTATATAGGCTTAAATTAACCAGGGTTATTTGTAAGATATGGCATCACACTGAAATCATATGTACAGTTAAATTTGTAAGACTATTGTTTTTCTTAACTGTGTATGCAATAATCTTAAACTAGTTAGGTTAGTAGTTAAATCATAATTTACAATAAACAGACCATTGTTTTTATATGCAGGTAGACAATTAAAAAGGAAAAGCATCATTGTAAAACATTATGATTAAGCTGCTGGGAGAAATAGAGGCCTCGATGATATTTGGGGGGACTGTGCCTGTCTTAGGTCAGGACCGTGCTAAACAGCTGCTGGATCTTACCCGTCATTGGAAACCATGGCAGCAATTGGCCAGGCCCCTGTCT
>JAQZBX010029635.1:0-27199 GCA_029593785.1 Cabassous unicinctus | reverse complement strand
TTACGTGCTGATCTACCATGGAGAAAGATTTATATTAAATGCTAAATATTGGTAAACATCCAGGAATTGAATCCCACTGGGTCTTGGTGGAAAGATTCCGCACAGAAACAAGGACAATAAAGGAATACCTTTGTAATATGCATTACATTTTGTGTTTGTTAAAGTATACTTGTATGCCAGATTTCTTACATTTCATAAAGATATTTCTATTTCCACTTAAGATATGTTTTCCTGACTTACACATTTTGAATGTACAAAAGAAGAAAATAGCATTCTCATTACATGAACCTGAATACAACTGTTACTACAGAGATGTTTTTAATATGTATATAAAAAATACATACAGGTAGAGTGAGTTTGTGCACAATCTACATAGTCTCTGAGAGTGCAGCCATGCATTTTCTCATGTATTCATTCCCAAAGTCTTTTATTGAGTTCCTGCTATATGCAATGGTCTGGAGGGAGGGAAAAGAGGCACAAAAACAAGTGTGTTTGTCCCAAAATCTGTTTGACATTAGGTATTACACAGAAAAGGGCTGATGTGCTAAGACCAGCTGGAGAAATCCAGGATAAGACACCATTAAACAAGTTTTGTTTTGATTTGTTTTGTTCTGTCTTAATCTGCTAGTGAGTTTTATAAAGTTTTAGTGGGATGGCACTTTTTGGAGGAGTGGCTCACAGTCCTGGTGTTCCACATGACCTATTTCACTCTATAGGAATATTTGGGGTATTGAGAAATTCAGTATTTTAATTGATGTTTTGACCAATGCCATAGAATTTTATCTCTTTAGATCTAAATGACTAACAGGGAAGAAAATAAGGAAGAAAGGATTTATTTAAATCCTAAGGATAAAGGTTAGTTTAAAATAGCTTTTCTCTTTATTTATTAATAGGAACTTCATGAGTCCATTCTGTTTAACAGTCACTGGTCTAAGCCATAATTAGAGCATCTGTGGTCATTAAAATTAAAAAATTACATCAGGCCAGTTAGACCTGAATGTTTAAGGTAACTCAGAATATTTACTTGGAAAATCTTTAAAAATATATTATCTGATGATTTTATAACAAGGGAGAGGAATCATATGAAAGACATTTTTAAATCTGAAAAAAATAAAACCATTATATCATGTTATTGAATGTCCTGTGCTACTATTGGATGAATGAAGGTGTCTGTCTTTAAGTATGGAACACAGAGCACTTCAAAGGCAAAGCCAACTTTTTGTGAGCACAATTTTTTCAAAATTCCTTAGCCCTCTGTTTATATGGAATTAAATCCAAGGACCTTTCTCCTCTAAGGATTTTTCTTATCTCTTGCAGTCACCATAAAATTGAATTGGAAATCAAAAGGAATGCTAAAGAAACACTAATAGCTTGATTTATACATTTCAAAACCAGAAACTGTTTTTCCTTTACCCATCCCTTTGGCAGGATAGTGTCAATTATGTGTGATATCAGCCCCATTTGAGTTGTGGCTGGTCAGCCATATGCTTGTAGCACTGAGACATTGTAAGGGATAAATAACCCTTATTCTGCAATGGGCCTGATTCAAGACTTAATTTGAAGATTGACCTTTTTGGTTTAATAATTTGGATTCTTCTGGCCATCTTTCTCCCTAAATACACTAAACTTCCATTGAAGTAGTTGAAGTCCAGAAAGGGGAGAAACACAGCTGGGAGAAATCTGACTTGATGTTTTTCCCTTTGGCTAAGGTCATATTATTTCTTTGACTAATATCTGACTTGAAGGTTGAAAACCAGTTAGTTATATAACATCTTATGCATCCAGTTTCCCAGAATCACCAACTTTTCTTCTTATTGTTACAATCTATATAATTTTACTAATAAAGGATAGCATCTATAGTATAATAAAATAGCATGCACATGGCATTTGGATTCAAAGTTTACATGGATAAAAATTGCCTACCTCCTTACCTAAGAAAAGAACTAAGTCTATTTTTCTTCGTTTTTCTCCTTTCAGCTATGGTAAATGCATTTTCCATTTTGAGTCTAAGTTTAGTGGTATGAAGAGTGTATTTAGATTCACTGTAATTATGTTCCATATTCTCTAACCTAATCTGTAGGGGCCTGTATTGAGTCTTATAGTTAAATAGCAAATATTGTTTTAAGCAGGATTAACTTCTTGCATATACTGAGATGGTGTATTTACTTGGCAAACCCTTTTTTAGAAAGGGGTAAATACCTCAAATTGTTCTACCCAAGATTTGTGCCATAAACCCAACTGCACATCATATGGTAGCCAAGAATGTGAGTGTTCGTTGAGTAAGTTATTTCTTTTCCAAGGTTTTTACACCCCCTTCCTTGAACAAAACTGTCCCAATATTTTGTCTCAATTTAAAACAAAACAGAAAATTTGTGATTTTCATGGCCTTCAAATGAGGAAGCTTTTCTCACGAAAGCATCTGGTTTTCTTGGATCAAAACTAAACCATGAACCTTAAGCTGGAAAGTAAATTTGGGAAAGTTTGTATATAAAGGAATTTCATGCACCAAAGTATGAAATAAAAATAGTTACATCTTTCAACTTCTCTAAAATGTTTAGCAATAAAAACATATCAGCCTATCCCTATTCAAGACACAGAAATTTAAACCAAGAAAGATTCCATTTAGTTTCATTTCCATACAAACCATGACACATCTAATTTGAGGCTCAGAGAAATGCTTACATCTAGAAACAGAAGTTTAGATTCCAAGCCCCCAAACAAATTTCAGAGAAGTCTCCCTTGCTTTTCATTAGTAACAAAATAAATCACTCTACTATGATTAAACCAGCCCAACCTTCAAGTCCTAACCTCATCTGCCCCCATCTTAGTTCTGCTGCTATATCCATACCTATACCCATGTCCTGCCTAAATCCAAGCCCAGCCCAAGTCATTCCTAGGATTCTACCAGGTTAGCCCCTACTGTTGACCTCTGAAGTCTACTAGCTATACAAGCCACACTGAGGGGGCAGACTTGGGGGCTTGTGACATCTGCATTTCTTGCAGGACCGGCCAATTAGAAAAGGATTTTAGTATCACATGCCTTTGACTATTCTTATTGTTGAAACCCTAGGCATACTTCTGTGGCTGGGTATCTTTTCTTCCCTGATACAGCTTGACTCTGACTTGGGTGCAAAGCCATGTGACAACTGTACATGTGAAGTTGCAGCCTCGCAATGTACAGGAATAAACTGGATTTCTAAGCATAGCAACATGAAAAATGTTCCTGTAGCCAAAATGGAGTCATTCAACATTGATCACCTAAGCTTCAAACAATAACGTACTATGTTTTAAAATGGTGAGCTTGCAGGATTGCCATTCCCTATTCATTCCCTAGAATGAATGCTTTTTTTCTTGAAACTGGCAATTGCTGGACTGTCATGAGAAGCAAAAGATTATCGAGAGACTAAGATATGTTCATTCTGTCTTCCATCGTCTCTCCATAAATGTTTTAAATATTGGCACTTAAATATTGGTCATCATAGTTAAATACTTCATTGGAAATAAATGATCAGAATGCTGGCCTGAAGCAGTATTTTTAAAAACAAAATTAGTGGATATTAAACTACCAACAGTTCAGATGTTATAATTTAAAAGTAAGAAGATATTCTGAGTGAAAGGAAGATATTATATGCTCATTACTCACTAATTGACAGTCTCTTTTAAATTCTAATTTAATATTTTCTTCAAATCATACTCATTTTTTAAAAAGGTGAAATCCAGTTTTTATAGTATCAAGTTTTCCATGAAATTACAGTTTTCCTTTTGTTTTTTTCCTACAAGTTTTTCAATTAAAAATCAGGTGTATTTGTGTCACTTGAAGTCACCAATGGTTCAAATGGCTTTTTAAAAGCTCAAAACACTTGGCCAACAATGTAAAAACTTGTATTCCAAGATAGTGCATCTCCCTTTGTCCTTGAAACACTTTTTCTAATGGAAGTATTTCGTCTTCCAGTAGATCCAATTCATCAAGCACCTTCAGAAGCAGCTTTGCATCCTTTGTTTGCACAAGCCTGTGCACTGGAGTCATACTCACTTGTCCCATGCATGTATTTCAGGACATGAGGAAAATGGCAACCATAAAGTGTTAGAGTAATACATGAAATGCTTATGTTATTTTTCTTCATGAGGTCGGCTGGTTCTTTAACCGAGTGTGAAAGATTTCTCTTGATAAATCAAAATCATTATTCCTATTTGCAAGGGAATCCTGGTGATACACAGCTATTTTTTAATACAACATTTACATGTACTTCATGTATCAGGAAAGTCTATTTATATCACATTCTTTACCTTAGAACCAAAAGAGCAGTTCCCAAAATGTGTGTCCAGTTCCATTTGGGATTTAAAATCTAAACTTCTAATATATCCCCTTTACAAGGTTTTTCCCCCCAGCTCTTGAAGCAGCTATTATCAAATACTACTGCATGACTTCTTCGGCACTATCCCTAGGGTGGTGGTAGTGCTAGTTGTGATTTTGTTTGTCCATTGTTGCTGAGCACTTAGCTGGATAGGGAATGAAGGATGGCAGGAGTTCTGTAAAATGATATGAACACAGAGGAAGTTGGGTTGCCTTCAACAACACACATTTTAAACTGTTTACTTGAAAGAAAAGAACTACAGTAGCACTCGATCCTTTCTCTGATGCAGGGTCCTGGAAAGCAGTATTGTGAGAAGTCCCGTTGAACTTGTCCTCCGTAAAGTCCTATTTCTAATGAAAGTCGCACTAATCCTTTAATGTTCTATCTGGTCTGCTTCTGACAGTTCAAATCTAGGTGCAAAGTGGCTGCCCTTCAGATATTTTTTTGAGTGCCCTGTGTGTGTCTGTGATTTTGAATTTTCGTTTTATTTATGGTATCATTAAGCCCACCGTGAGCTAATTTATGACTTAGCAGTTTAAAAACTTCCCATCACCCTGTACCTCAAGCTGTCAGCTACCAGCAGTCCATTATCTGAGAAGTAACAAACCCATCTAAGAAGGTGGCTTGTTGGGGCCTTTTTTCTTTTTTTTTTCTGGACTGAGTAAAATAGATGCATCAGTTCTAACGAGGCACTTCCTGCCCAGAGTCACTGGCAGAGCAGCCTCCTCCCAACAGCTGCAGGCTTGAGAAACCTCGTGCTGCTGGCCAAGGTTCATTCTGTGCTTTGACTAAGACCACAGCCAACAAAGCCAGTGTGTACCGTGGAAATAGTTTCCCATTTTTTCCATTGGAGAAGTCTTTTGTGAGGTTACTGTGAATGTTCCAAATTAACGGTGGTGGTCATTACTCATTTCTTAATTTTAACTGCACGTAAACCTACTGATTAGATTCCATTGAGGACAAATCATAGTTTTCTATGAGGAAGATACCTATCCTTTTGTTTGGTATTCCTTAAAGCACTGTTTCTTCAAGTGTGGTACCCAGACCGGAAGCAGCAGTAGCAGCAGCAGCACCTGGGAACTCCTACAAATTATCTGGCTTCCCCAGACCTACTGAATCAGAAACTTTGGGGGTGGGGCCAGCAATCTGTGTTGTAAGAAGCCCTCTAGGTGCTCCTGCTGCATGCTCAAATTCAAGAACACTACCTTAAAGGTTCATTTGATTATAGCCTTCTGAGTTTTAGTTTCTATCCCAAATAAAAAACAATAAAATGGTTTCTATTCCAGTGATATGCAAGGGTACCCTTTTACAATTTGTTTTCCAATATCCACATTTACCCAGGTGCCGAAGCTGCAACTCTAGTTCCTTCAACAACACATATTTTAATCTGTTTACTTGAACAGATTTTAAGTAAACTTAAAAGCAGCTTCCAAAAATGCTTGCTTTATTACAAGCGGTCACTTCCCCACCTGTTCCTCCTAATTGACTACCATTAACCAGGATACCCTACCCACTCATAGGATTATCATTGAGGCATATGAATAAATCAGGACCTCAAGGTATAGCTCTTTTCTCTGGCTTGAAGGACAGAACTAGTATTTGATTATCTAAAGTATATGAACTTTAGGGCCAAGTTCTAATTCTATTTTCCTTCCCTCCCAGGAACTTGGGCGCAACCTGATTAGGGGCATTGGTTCTATGTTACCATTTCACATGCAATTCAGTTTTTACCTTTCTATACCAGTGGCTCCAGTCATCTACTATGTTTCAGAATCACAGTTCCAGACTGACTTCTCATCTTAAGAAGGATTTTGATTTTATTACTGCTAAACATTCAAATCTCATCCAGCTTTTCCTTATTTTCTATAACTGAGATCAGAGATTTATTTTATCTTTCCATTTTTGCTCCAGAAAGACTGATAATTAGTAGCCATTTATTTTTTCTTGCCTTTTTATTTTCCCTTTTAGATTTTCCCTTAAGTATAATTGATAATATTAAATATTTGTTTGAAATTAAGTTCTTCCAAATTAAAATATATGCAGAATTCTCCAATTCTAGAATATCTTAACTATATCTTTAAGAACTTCTCTTGATTTCTGATATCAATTTAAATATTACTCTGTCATTCATCAGAGAAAGTCTTTTTTCCCAAAGAATGCTTATTTATTGAGCAACTACAATGTGAAAGGCCCCATTCAGAATCTTTGCTAAGAACCACATTCCCCTCCCCTTTCAGCAAATTGCAGCAGTGGAAGTACTGAAATGTACGGGTACTGCATAAACATCAAAACCAAGTAAATTGAGTAAATAGCATAACCCCCAGCCTACATGAATATACAAATGCATTTTATTCCACCTGCTGCTATCTGCTTTGGAAAATCTTTCCACTGTTTGAACAGGGACGATGCCAACCATACATACTTATATTCATAAATTTCTCCGCACCAACCTTTCCACCCAAGAAAGTATTATTTGCACTAATTCAATTGGTCTATCTAGCCATTCATTCAATATTGAGCACCTATTATGTGCCAAACTTTATTCAAATGGCTAAAAAAATCTGCTGAATATGTTACCAGTCTTAACCATTTACTTTTTAAGGATGTATATTAATTCTTTCATTTGGAAGACTGATAAAGTTTATTAGCTGAACACGTATGTTTAAATATGCATTTGTTTCATAATTCCTACTTACCAATTTTAATAGTTATATAATCCACACTTTAAAATGGATATAACTAGACTTGCATTACCCTTCAATTTGTTGATGTTTATTCCTCCTTCAGAAAAGGGAATGAAACTGAACTTAAAAAAAGTAGACATCTAAAAGTTTTACATATTTAGGTGACATCAAATAATATGAGAAGACAGCCCAGGCCGTTACCCACATTAGTCTTGACCCCTTTTGAGAGTAAACACCAAAGGATCTATTTGATCATAGCTATACAACTAAAAAATGATCTTTCCTGTTTTAATGTTTTGCTTTGGGGCAAATTTTAGTTTCTGGAAACAGAGGTCTTGTGTATATGAAAGTATACATTTGTTGGGCACTAAATAAGGATTAGATTCAATTCTCACAACTATTACTGAAGATGGGCTTAGCTTCTCATAGACAGACCTCATGTGAGAATAATCCAGTTCTGGAACCACTGAGATCCAGATGTCCAACTGATCGCCTGCCATCCTCCATCTGCTGTTACGTCGAGATCACTGCTTTGGAGTTGTGAACCATGTGTTATGCATTTTTTATACTGACGCCCATGATTGAGGTCAGATGTTCTCTACCCCTTATTTTGCCCTTAGGGACTCTTTGTATCTCTCAATGGGATGTCCAGTCACAGACACTGGTACAATAGAGCAGCTATAGAAAAACTTTCCCAGGCAATGCTTATGAAAGTTGATGCTTGGGCTAAACTTTCATTACCCTTAAGTCTTTACTGTTTATTGCTCGTCTCAGAGAGTGATTACAAGTGAATTGAAAACAAAGTAGGCTTCTAAAGAAGAACAAGTTATATTTCGAAAGCATGGGTGTACAGGAATTTTATTTTGTCCTTCCACAAATACAGACAACACATTTGAAATGTCAGCTCTACTAACGTGATAACTGATATCTACCTGAGTGAGATCAAAGTTTATTTTAATTCTGATCTCAACACCATGACTTTACACAAATAGTTCAATTTTACAAAAGCAACACTGAATTTTCCCAACAGAATAATTGATATTCTGGGTTTTTTTTTGTTTTTTGCAACCAGATTTGAACTGCAATAAGCAGTTCTTAGTTTCTGCTGTTAGCATCTTGGGAGCAAATTCCCAAGGACCCATAACTTGTGCGAGGAACCATTTGATAACATTTGTAGTCCAGGTAGGATTTAGGGAGATTAAACCCAAGTAAATCATTGCCATTTTAATATTCATGGAGCATTTTTGTAATTATTCGCCAAAGATGTAGCATATAGAAAAATGTGTGTAACGGCAAGCAATATTTATGGTTTTATTGTCCTTTTATATATATAAAATCATAGATTGAATATCTTAGCTCATTCAATCAATATTATATCCAGCATCAGAATATTTGAAAGCTACTTATAAATTGCTGAATGCAACCAATGGTACCTCAAAAGCAGCTTTATTTTGTGCATTACTTATGGATACTAGAAATATACTGTATTCCTAAATTGCAAGATCCTTCACTAGACAGTATGCTCTTCGAAAAAAGGCATTGTGTTTTGCCTAGCACAGTGGTAGGCATATTTTAAGTGTTCAAAACACATTTGCTAACTGAACTTACTACACCTACACTCTCGGCCATCTTCCCTACTACAGCGAGCAAAGGGTGTTTATTAACTGATCTTGATAGACAAATGTGCAAAATCTTTTCAGCACTTAACAAAACCAGTTGCCTTATTGTGTTCATGAATGTTCAAATCACAGTGTTCTTGAAACCTCTGCCTCAGTATGATAACCACACCTATCAGATAATATCCTTATGTCATCGACATTAAGACTAATTGACAGAGCATGATTTTGCCATAATGTGCTGATTTTCCCATAATGGGTATCAGTGAAGTATCTGTGTTATCACTGCATGTACCATCTCCTTTGTGTTTGTACAAGTATACAGCTGAAGGCCTGAATAGTGTTGGCCATCACATTTTTGTGTTTTTATAGATTCTTGTCATCTCCAGGTAGTCCACCAAGACTATCCATTGAATGACTAATGTGGAACAAAGTACTTGGTGTTGTAATGATGATCCCTTAAGTCTCCAGTTCATTTTGTAATATGGGCTTTTAGGGAGCATGGAGAGACCCAAACATAATGATAAATTAACATCAATTGTTCCATGGTTGGCAACTTTTCAATCTCATTTTCAGGAAGTTGTCCTTCACCTCCTATACGATATGGCAGGTAAATTTTTGTTGGGCCTTATCCAACTGTTAATTTGCAGCTGATTGTGGTTTGTCTGCCTATTCATCCCTCGCATGTTCCTTCATTCCAGGATGTTTGACTTGAGAAACTCACTTAGCACACATGCCAGTTTCTTGTCACTTGGTAATATATTTGCTCACTTGGGCTAAGTGCCTGCTGTAAAAGACAATTAAAATTGTGTGTTTCCATCATCCCTCTTTGTCTTTACCTTTAGTACTTCCTCTCTCTCCACATGGCTATTGCAATCCCCAATGCTTTCTACCAAAGTGATGCTTGGCACATTTTGAAGATTAGGTCATAAAGTTTGAGCTTCCCAAAGACTGGCTTTTTCAGCTGTTTTGTTATGTTTGTAATGGTGCAGTCCCACTGAAATAGTGCATAATGTGTTTTTAAATGGTGTTTTTCATAACCCACATTAACAAAGCTTCCTGGACCCTCTGATATAGCTACAAAGTGCAGGCTTGTTTTGTTTTTTGCTGTTTTGTTGTTAGTATGAGTACCATCACATCCGTGATGTTTCTTAGCCTGAGATAGTGCCATTGAATATAAACTTCTGGTACGAGCACAGTGAAAGAAGTTCTATGCCTTTCAAACTTCAAATTTCTGATATTGAAACCAAGAAAGTATACTACTTGTAGCTATGAGATTTTGGATTAGTTACCTAACATTTCTTTTTTTTTTTTTTTTTAAAGATTTATTTATTTTATTTTATTTATCCCCTCCTTGCTGCTTGTGCTGCTGTGTCCATTCGCTGCGTGTCTTTTCTGTGTCTGCTTATCTCCCCCTTGCTGTGAGGTCTTGCCGCATCAGCCCACGGCGCTACGGCGCTGCGCGAGCCGGCCTGCCCTCACAAGGAGGCTCCGGGAAGCGAATCCGGGGCCTCTCATATGGTAAACAGGTGCTCTATCCATTGCGCCACACCCGCTTCCTGCAGTGAGGTTGCTGCATCAGCCCTCATATGGTAAACAGGTGCTCTATCCATTGCGCCACACCCGCTTCCTGCCGTGAGGTTGCTGCATCAGCCCACCTCACCGCTCAGGCCCTCACAAGGAGGCCTCCTCGGGACGCGAACCCGGGCCTCCCATATGGTAAACGGAGGCTCTATCCACTGAGCCACACCCGCTTCCCAGTTACCTAACATTTCTGAGCCTCATTTTTCTAATCTATAAAGTGGAGCTACTCATATCTAAAGAGCTTTCAGGAGACATATATAACGACATGTGAAAAGTGCTGAGTGCAGAACCTGGCACATGGTGTTTCTCCATAAGTGTTTCTTAGCTTCTTTACCACCTAGACCTGATCCACTTCACCCATAAAAACCTCCAGTGAGATCTGAGATTCTCATTTCTATTTACTAAAGTGCCAAACTATGGAACATTCAGTGGCAAAGTTATTTGGAATCTAGAATTAGCATATTTATTCTAATGATTACATTCACTCACCAAATATTTACTGAAAGCCCAATTCCTTAATGCTTATATATATTTTAAAAAATATTACAGGGCTCAATTGTAGCTCAAGTGGTTGAACACCTGCTTCACATGTACGAGGTCCTGGGTTCAATTCCTGGTACCTTAAAAAAAAACAAAAAAAACCTATAAACATACCTTGAAATCTTCATATTTGTCTTGGAAAGAGATGTAGAGATTTTATATTCTGAATTGTATGCCAACACTATTCTGAAGTGCTTTGCATTTTTCCCCATTTAATACTTATAGTGACTCTGTGAGTTTGGTATTATTATTATCAATATTATTTTCATTTGAAAATATATCTCAGATGAGGAAACTAAGGCACGGAGAGATTGGGTAACTTACGCAAGATCATGTATTAGTATGGAGCCCAAATTTGAAAGCAGAGTATGGTTTCAGAGTTCATGTGCTTTGTTACTAGGCCACACATGCAAACAGCCCACTTAAAAATCATTTTAAAGAATCAGTGACACTAAAGAGTTATTTTTTTTCTTTCAGAGGGGCCTTTAATCAACATTTCTAGGAAAGGAAGGAGAGGCAGCTGCTGTCAACCCCACTATACTGCTTAAATATTATTGAGGCTTAATGATGCACTGGGTTTTCATATCCCTTCCCTTCCTACAATACAGGGGAAGAATAAAAAAAAAAACAAAAAACAAAAAAAACAGCCAGGTAGGGTGAGAGCCTAGAGGATTGAGCACTGCCTTTATTTTCTGTCTCTATACTCCAGCCAATGCCAAGCTGTTTTTTTTCATTAAAATACTTTTCTGCCCTAACAAATACGAAGTATACTCTTCCTAAAGAAGGCTGTTAGTAAAAGTAGCTTTTGATATAAGCAGAAAAAAGGAAAAAAAAAAACAAGAAAACAACAAACAAAAACCTGGGTGTCAGAAGAAGCTGTGGGGAAGCCTGAGGAAAGGGCAGTGGGAGGGGACCATTTCTTTTGACTGTCCTATTAAAATGTGTGAGTGCAAGTTGGGGATGGATTTCAGGAGTAAATATGGAATTTTGCCACCAAATTCTTTCCTCCAGAGCTAATATTCTCATGGGATATTAATATTAATACAAGGAAAAAGGCCCTGGGCGAAGAAAAATTATTTTCCCCTTCAGGGACAGAGCTCTCTCAGGACGACAGTGAAATAAAAGAGTTTCAGAAAGTGCTAGTAGAATATTAAGCATTTTATCATCAACAAACAGGAAAATAGGCCACAACCTACAGAATTCTCTTTGGGAAATTGAAAAAAAGGAACTATCAATCTAGTGAAGGACCTTTTTACCCTCCTTTGAACTCTCTGAGCTTTCCGTGGTATGGGGGTCCTTTTGATATAAGTCATTTTCCTGGCCCAATTAAGATTATCAAAATAAAAATCTGTAGTACATGTGGCTAAGGCGAGTGCATAGTGCTTTAGATACATAGATAACATACTAGTTGGGCCATATAACATCCTTTTTCCACAGTGGGAAAGGCAATAAATTACAAAATATCATATTATTGGAATATATGTTTTTAAATAAGAACAGCTGTTATTTCAATAAGGTTTACAATACTTTAAGTCCCACTTTTCTGTTTTGGATGTGTGTTAATTAGTTCACTTGTTTAATTTATTTCCATTCTCTGCATGTTTGTGATTCTTAGAATGAGGTGGTTTATAGTCACTATTTTTACTTGCTGGGAATGCCAATAATGTGCCTTTGGTCTTCATATGCTTAAAAAATCATAAACATTAAAATGCAAAATCATGAGAGATGCTCACAAACAGTTGCACCTCCTTGACTAGATTCTTTAGTTATAGTGCATACATACTGGTTTGTACATGGGAAGTTACCTTACAGTTTACTGGGGGATAGTTACACAACTGAACTTCAATTTCAGTTGCACTGGATGTAAATGAGCAACATGAAAATATAAAGAGCCCAAGAATGAAGAATTTCCTTTGGGCAATTTTAAACTAGTAACATAATCAATTAAAAAATAAACTTATGTTTATACTAGGACTTGCCATAAATTGGGAAAGCAGGTACCTTTAGGCATATTTACAGAAGAAACCTATAACTCTTCTGATACTAAAGTAAATCTTCAGGTGCTTTGAATATTTGGGACTTGAGGGTTTGTAGTTAATGCAATTTGGGATTAAATTGGGATAAATGAGAAATGCATTATGGCCTCAACTCTTTCACTTGGAAATCTTTCTAAAATATATGCGTAGATTTTCGTAACTAGTAAGAAAATGAATTTTATCCATCTTTCTTATGTTTTAGATCTGGCATGCCACAGGGACATAATTCTCAATATCAATCTTCACTGTACAATATAATAAATACGTGGAAGGTCAAAGAGATGAGACCATCTCTACTGGCCCCAGAATAGTGGGTGTCAATCAGTCAGTCATCATGTGGACGCTATTATAGGCCAGCCCTCTGCAAATTGCTGGAGAGGGTATAAAAATATCATAATTCTTTGTGGAGAGCTGTCTTATATTTAGAGGATGCTTGGCAGAATCCTTGTCCTCTTTTTGGAGGGGCAGAAATAGTAGGCATACTTCTATAAGTGTAATAGGAATTCAGAAAATGGAGACAGCAGGTAAGATTTCTTAGAGGAAGGGGATTATGAGTAAGATCTTAAAGGATGTTAGGGTTGACAAGTCAAACAAGTTAAAGAGCTTAATGACTGAAGAGTCACTGTATTTGACCAAAAAGAGATCACTGGTAACCTTGAGGAGAACAATTTCAGTAACCACAAACTATTGAGTAAATCATGAAGTTGTCTTGAAGAGAAATTCCTCTTCTAACCCAGGCCTAGGTGTGTATAGTATCAATGTCCATCATGTGGGTAAAAGTGGAATTTAGGGCTATATGTACTTTCCTCCAATACGATTCACAAATAACCTTCCATTCAGTGAATCTAGTTCTCCTCTGCTTCCTCTTTCTCCTCCTGCTCCTATTCTTCTATTTTCTTTTATCTCTAGCTTGCTTTCTGTTTCTTAGTTCTTCTTCCTCTTCCTCCACTTCTTCCTCCTTTCCTCTCTCCTTAGGTTAGGCTAATGTTGGCCTGTGAGAAGAGAATCCTCAGTCATGATCAGTGTATTTGCTGGGTAGCTTAAAACAACAAAAAGCTATTCTTTCACAATTCTGGAGGCCAGAAGTCTGAAATCACAGAGTCAGAAACTAGAATATTGGTTAACAGGGGCCAGTGTGGAGGTAGGGAAGGGAGAGTTAATGCTTAAATTGTACAGAGTTTTTATAGGTGGCGATGGAAAAGTTTTGGTAATGGGTGGAGGTGATGGCAGCATAGCATTGTGAACATAATTAACAGCACTGAATTGTATATTTGAAGGTGACTAAAGGAGAAATATTAGGTTGTATATATGTTACTAGAAAAAAAATTAAAACAACAACATAGACCTGTACTACATAAGCAGGGACCCTAATGTAAACCCTGTTAATGGTTCTATTATAATAATATTCTTTCATCAATTATAATCAATGTATCACACTAATGCAACATGTTAATAATAGAGCAGTGTATTAGTCAGCCAAAGGGGTGCTGATGCAAAATACCAGAAATCAGTTGGTTTTTATAAAGGGTATTTATTCCGGGTAGAAGCTTCCAGTTACCAGGCCATAAAGCGTAAGTTACTTCCGTCACCAAAGTCTATGGCCACGTGTTGGAGCAAGATGGCTGCTGACATCTGCAAGGGTTCAGGCCTCCTGGGTTCCTCTCTTCCCAGGGCTTGCCTCTCTCTGGGCTCAGGCTTGTTTCTCTCCACAAGGCCAGCTGTAGACTATCAGGCGAATGGCTTGTCTCTTCCTGGGGTCTTCTCTCCTTCCTCACGACCAAGCTCCTCTGTGTGCTTACTTCCCCAGGCTCCAGCATTAAAACTCCAACTCAAAAACTCCAACTGTGTCCTTTGCCATGTCTTTTATCTTTGCTTCCCCACCCAACAAGGTGCAGGGCTCAACGCCCTACTGACGTGGCCCAATCAAAGGCCTAATCATAATTTAATCATGCCCAGAGGAACAGACCAGTTTACAAACATAATACAATATCTGTTTTGGAATTCATAAACTATTTCAAACTGCCACAGGGAGTATATGGGAACTCTGTATTTTTTGGATGATTTATCTGTAAACCTACAACTTCAATAATAATAATAATAATAATAATAATAATAATAAAAGAAGTCTGAAATCAATTTCACTGGACTTGTCAGCAAGTCTGCACTCCCTCTAGAGGCTCTAGAAGAGAATCCATTCCTGGCATGTCCAAGCTTCTGGTGTGATTATCATTGATTAGTTGTCTTAAATCCTGTAACTCTTCAGGATATTTGTTTCTTCCTTTGGCTGGGCCATCTCTCCCTGTTTCCTAGTATGGCTTGTAGTTTTTTGCTTATGTCTAGACATCTGAATGTCTACTAAGGATTAGAGGGGGAAAGGTGAATTTACGCTAATGGTCAATTTCTCTCTGTTGCCTAGTGTGGTTTTTTTTCACAGCTCTTCTTTGATTTTTGGCTCAACTTATTAGAAGTCTTTGAAATTGCACAGCTTAAATGATCAAAATCAGACCAGGGACTCATTAATGGGGTACAGATTTTCTCCCACGGAGCTTAAGAGAGACCTAAAAGCAGTTTTTCTCCATGCAATTTCCTGACTAGCCAGCAGACGGTGCTTGTCGGTGAACCTTTCCATGGAGGTGTTTCCTTCAACCTCAGCTTTTCAGTGTTTCTGGTTTGGCCAGAGCCAAGAATCAAAGTGGGCTCTGCTGGCTGAATTCACTGAAGAGAAACCACTCTCCACCCTCCAACTCACCCTCCCTCTTCCCTTGTAACAGCTGATACAGAGGAAGACGTCTGTCTCCCTCCCCACCCCACCCCCAGTCGGCTGCAGTGAGCCAGGGGTTTTAACGAGCCTTAATGTCTTGAGGGTGGGGGATGGAAGCCCTTCCCGGCTGCCACAGGGGTTTGGCAACTCATGTTTGTTGTTTCAGGTTCTTTGTCTCTCTGTCCCTTGCCCTCCTGGGAGTTGCACAGCACTGTCCTGGTCCGCTGACCCCCAAAGCAGGTCCCTTGGACAGCTTTTAGCCTTTTTTCCATTGTTTTTGTGAGACAGTTGAGCCCTCCCTGCCTACTCCAACTCCATCTGCCCGGAACTCCTCTCCCAGCTTCTGGCGGCTGCTAGCATTCCCTGGCTTGTGGCTGCTCAATCTAATCTCTGTCTTTGTGGTCACATTGCCTTCTCTTCTGTCTGTGTCAAATCTCCTCTGCCTCACTCTTAGAAAGACATTTGTGGTGACATTTAGGGCCACAGAAAATCCAGAAAATCCAGGGTAATATTACCTTCTCAAGATCCTTACCTTTATCACATCTTCAAAGAGTCTCCAAATAAAGGAATATTTATAGGATCCAGCAGTTAGGACCTGATATCTTTTGGGGCCGTTATTCAACCCACTACAATTAGATTGGTATAAAGAGTATGATACTCCTCCCTTGACATGTGACAGATTGAGCCCACCATATTCACACATTAGCATCTCTGATGGAGCTCACCTGCAAGACTGAGAAAGGAGGTAAGCCTCTTCATACATCTTCTGATTGCTAGAACACTCACAGCACTTTGTGTTTGAGCAGTACTTCCCTACTAAGGATCAAAGGGGGAAAGGGACTTCACTGTGCTTTTCTAGCACCCTGAGCACTTGCCATTAAATCCCAAGGAATGAAGGTCAGGACAAAGGGTGTAGTCTCAATTCTGGAGCTTATTTTTATGAGCAAAGGTCTTCCCTTGGGCTTGATAGTTTCTGGTTCAAGTTGCCAACATATCCTCTTGATTTCAAGCTAGAGAAGATATAGAAAAAGTCACAGACAATATTGATAAGGAAGTTTCCCAGTTAGAGATCTTGCAAATTCACTCAAGACATTGGGATTGCAAGAAAGAGAAGCTTTGAGCTCTTGACATTTAGTTTTTTAAAAGTAATCCCACCACCCACAAAGTGTCTGGGCAAGGTTGATGGGGGTTAAAGAAGTATGAAAATTCATGCCCACTTTCTTCCTACCTAGTACCTTTATAGAGAAACCATTTCTCTTACTAAGTTCTGTGGGGGAAGGAATCCAGATAAACTTGCAGGTATTAATTTTTAAGGTCCCCATGCTCTCCAAAACCCTGTGTATCTTTGCTCATCCACTCTCAGAATTCTTAATTTTGGAACAGTGATTCTAATTTGAAATAAATCATATTCTAAAAGAGTTTTTAACACAACTCTTTAAGACATATTAAAGTGTTATAAATATGTCAAATAACCATTTTGACTTTTCCAACATTAGCTTATTTAGAATTCAGTGGAGTACAGTTTCTGTAGGGAGATTTGGTTTCTCAACAATATTTAGTTAGTGGCTTCTTATGACCCATGGAGAAACATCTCAGGATCTCTGTTGGCCAAGGTGGTTTTTCTAGTTCAGGATTTCTCAGCCTTGGCGCTGTTGACATTTTGGGCTGGATAATTGTTGGGGTGGGGGTGGGGCGCTTTCTTGTGTATGTTAGGATGTTTAGCAGCATCCTTGTCTTCTATCCACTAGGTGCTAGTAGCACTTCCCCCCTCCAACATTTGTAATAACCAAAAATATCTCCAGACATTACCAACTGTCCCATGGGGGGCAAAATCACCTGCAGTTGAGACCACTGTTCTAGCTCTATTATTTGCTTGGTTAATAATAATAGCCAATATTAATGGATCCCTAACTACCAGGCTCCATACTAAGCATATTACTTGTATTAATTAATTTGAACCTTACAAAATCCTGTGAGATAAATGCCGTTATATTCCTATTTTATAGATAACGAAACTGAGGCACAGAAGTGTTAAGCAAATGGGTCAAGATTACACAACTAGTAAATGGTAAAGCCAGAATTCAAACCAACAGTTAAGATTTAGAATTCATGCTCTTAACCAGGAAGTTACAACTGCTGTCCATTACTCATTTTAAAATATGCTATTGCAGACTTGAAAATCATTTTCCTTTGCAGGTATTTAAAGGTTGTAAATAAACAATAAAAATGGATGAAAGTGTAGAGAAGGGTCATTTATTGAATTCATACCATGAGTGGGACACTCATCTTGAGACTTTCATGTTATTCCATTTAATCCTCACAGTAGACCTGTGGATAAATGTTAAACTTACTTTTTATATAGGAGAACTTGACTCCAAGAAACTAAGTAATTTTATTAAAGGTGGGAGCCATTTTTTAGGTGGCAGAAGTAGAATCTGACTCATTGCTTTCTGACTTCTAAGTCCATGCTCTTCCTATTCTACACTTCCACTTTCCTTGGATTTTTAGAAAGATGGAGCAGGCGTTGTATTTTTAGGCTCTCCATGTTATATCTTCTGGTTCAAACTTCTTTTCCTGTACTTAGAGGTGATACTTGGAGAATTTGAGCCCTTGCATATCCTCCCCCAGCACCTTCTGACAGGGTCTAGTAAAATATGCAGGCACAGGTGGATGGGCATGGGCTTCAAAGCAACAGACCTGGTTTGAATCCTGATCCTGCCACTTTTCTGTGTGACCCTTGAAGAGTCACATAACAACTGGGAGTTTCAGCATCCTTAATTTGTAAACATGGGCTTAAAAATACCCACATTGCATGGCAAAGATCAGAAACAATGTGTGAGAGTACCAGCCATCTTATTACTATTTTTAATTAGTGGCAATTTTAGTCATTAAAATTGCAAGCAGTGTATTTTGTGAAAGAAGCAGTTTGCCACTTGTCTGCTTACTCCCTTCCTTTCACAGCACTGACAATTTTCCACCCCTTTCTCCTCATCCCCATCAGGGACATCTGGAAACCTGCCAGTAGAAATTTATTAAAATTAATTCTTGATTAAAATGAATATATTGAGAATGTAATTCTTTAGAACAGTATTGTGAACTTTATGACTCAAATATGTGGGGAGATATGAAATTCTTGGTATTTCTAAGTTGAAAAAAATTTCCATCCAGTTCATAGGAGTGTGCATCACATGTATTCAACTCAATGGATTCGCACCTTACAAGGTGATGAGTTACTTAAGGGAGATGTCATTAAAAAAAAAAAAAAAAAGATGATGGAGAAGGTGTTCATATCTAGTTGCCTTTCTGAAAATGTGGGTCAAAGTCTAAAGAGATTCCAAAGGTAATGTGATAATATGGCATGTCTACTCAAGGGCAACCAGTGGAAATGTTCTGAATCAAAAATAACTCAACGTTTAAGAATTCTGAGAGGACATTCAGTACATCTCCATCCAGAGAAATTGGGAAGGAGGCATGAGTTATTTTGTTTCAAAAATTCAAGAGATTAAACTTAGTTTGTTAAGAATTTATTGTTGAAAAAGTTAAATCTCATTATTAATTAAATTTCACTATAGGCTACAGGAAAGTTATCTACTAGGCAGAACTCAGTTAAATTCAATTAAACCAGATTTTACAGTCTGTGTGTAGACCAACGCTCTAAAACACAATTATATATATCACACTCTGGTTATAAGAACTGTCACAGTGAAATTTGAAAATGGCAGATTGGTTATCCACTATTTCAGCTAATATTATTATAATAGCAAAGTCTGTACACAGCTGAATGATTCTTAAAGCTTCTCTTTTGCACTCAATAATGGGTGTAATAAAATTTTACCCCAAGAAAGGAATTTGGAAACTCCCTTGGCCTATTATGACAGAATTTTACCTGAACATTCATTTGTGCAGTCAAGAAGTGAAGATGAAATGACAAAATCATGCTAGCTATTACTCCTTGAAAATCATGTGTTCATTCTATAATATGGTGTGGGGTGCTAGGAATAGAAGATATTCTTCTTTTTACAAACAACCTGTGGCTGCATCAAAAAACTTTCTACCTGACACAAGGGAAAAAAAGGGGGGAAAGTCAGATTAAGAAAGGAAAATACTGTTAATCTGGGTAGGGAGGTAAAAAAAAACAAAAGGGCAATATTGGAATTGATAATGTTTGGAGATGCTTGATTTGGAGGACAAGGCAGGAATTCAAATATGGAACCTGAGTTTAGTTCTGGCAGAGATATGCTAATCATTCAGACTACCCCTCTAAAATAAAATCACATCTCAGTTTATAACGCGCACGTGAAGAAAACAGATCATCTCACTTAGCGTTTTAGAAAAGCCAAGTAAGGGAGAAATAAGTCTCCAGGACAGGGAGTTGGAAGAAGCAAGCTCCCACTGACCGTCACCTTGGGTCACTGGAAATACACATTCATGCCCAGGACATACGTAGCTGCTTTGGGGAAGTTGCAGACATTAATCCTGAGTGCTGCTGAGTGAGAACACTTCAAACCAAGAGCCAGCGCGAGAAGCAGAAGCCAATCAGAGTGAAGGGGGGTGTTTCACCAGAGGGAGAGGGGGCATATAAAGACTAAGGGTTGGGGGTTTCTGTCACTCTCCACTTTCTCTTTGGGAGGGGACTCCTGCCAACCTAGGCAAGTATTGACAACTCCAAGAGGACAAGGGGGCTCAGGTGAGTCTGGGGTCAATTAGGTGTTTACATTTTGTGCCTTTGCAGTTGCTCTGTGAGACAGAGGTTTGCCATTGACATGTGAATGAACGCACAGATGCACATTCAAGAAATGAGTGGAATGTGTGACAGTCAATGCCAGCCCATGCTGCATTGCTTCTGTGTAGGGAGAGAGCAGGAAGCGTGACACTCAGGCTTCCATTTTACAGATTTAATTGCAAGCACACTGTGCTTCTAAATGCAATGCTGCTTTTGAGGTATCTTTTAGAAGAAAGGCACTTATGGTTCTAAGAAGGCACACTTTGAATACATTACTGCAAAAATCTTCTCTGGGAACTGTTTTCTGGTGAGAATGAAAAAAGAACTATTATCAACTGCCCTCTCCCCAAATGTTAGACTGGAAAAGAAGAATTCCAACTTCTGAAAAAGGCCCCTGTCTCAGTTGTAAGTTTTTCCAATACATGTAGATGCATAGGCTACTAAAGTGATGCTTTGATTGAGTGATGAAGCCAACCAGAGCATTAGGACAGAAACAGAAACGGTATTCAATCACCAGTTCTCACTGTGTTGCCATGCCATCTGTGCAGAGATTTCTAACCCATTTCACACGTTAGCATTAAGCAAAAGGTGGTGGGCGCAAATCTCTCAAACCCCATTCTTTGCTAGTTCCAGTGTTAATCAAGTGATTATTCTATGAGTTTTAGCTTGAGATGGATACTTATCAATACAAAACTGGCCAGTAAAAATAATCTAATATATATGGTGCTCAAGTTGAGGACTGAGGCCATAAAATGCAATGCTTTATTTTGGGTTATTTTCAAATAAAAATCAAAGTGGATTGATACATGGTTTCTGAATAGAATGGTGTTGTCTGAGTTGAGGAGTCAAAGGTATATGTATTCCCTCCACCCTACAATGAAATTAGTTCTAATTTACTTACATGTACATAAAAAGAATATCATTTAAATTATTTTAGGAGGGAAGCCTGGGAGGACGTCAATAACTATAAGGTATGTGGGACTAGGAGAAAGAAAGATTGGTTATTTTCATCACTGTCATCGTGTTCCTACTATCATGATTAAAGGTGACCACTAAGGGAGAACAAAAGCATGCTGTTTGTAATGGTCCTCCTGCTTTAGAATGCGAGCGTAATGTGTATCCTGTATCCCACGACTGGAACTCGATGCCTCCCAGATGTCACTTCCTGAAAACTCTGAAGGGGCTGGTCTATTAACTTTATCACCCACGGAGGGGGAAGCAGAGGAATGGAATATGGGTAAAACCATATGGTTAAATATAGGTCACTGTTAAGATTCTAGCTTTCATTTTGAGGGGAAGGTAGTTCACATGTGTTCAATATGTTATTAGCCAGAATCTCTTATTATTGCTACAAAAGTGTCTTTCTCCGCTTTGCTTTCAGCCGTCAATCAAGAGCGGGAGGCGCCACTAAAATGTACTCACCTACTCCTTAGGTGTCATCTACATGTACTCAGTTTTGTTTTACAGCTTTTCATTGCACATTTGCATTGCATGTTAATCTATAACTGCCCTGAGTCATTTTAGAAGTAGCCAGGATATAAATCTTAAATTTTAAAGTTTTTAATTTCAGTAAGGTGCATTTGTTACTATATATAGAGAGATATATAAAAATACACATATGTGTATATATATGTTAATATAATATATGCTCATATATGAAAACACATATAGGATTATATGTGTTTTTTTATTTGTTATTCCACATTATTAATAATGTTCGTTTTCTTACATATATATAAAAACATACACACTATTATATATTTGTATACAGCTTCCTATTTTCCGAGATGCTTCCATGTAGATGATCTTATTCTGAACTTCATAATCGCCCTGCAGAGAGGTTAAATGACCTGACTGAATTCACACTTGGTAAGTAGCAAAGCCAGAACTAGCAATGAAGTTTCCTAATTCCCAGCCAAGAGTTCCTTCCACTACAACAGCTGTCAGTAGTTACTGGAAAAGTGAGGAGAAGAAAGTGATTTGGCTTTTCTGAAGTTGAGCATTATAGTGACTGAAACATCAGCAACACAGTTATTTTCCAGGTCAGTTGATTCAGGGCAGTCCTATCAGTTACCGAGATAAGTGGTATAAGTGGCCAGGTATGATAGCTTTGATATGTTCTGTCTATATTATGCTATTTTCCACCATCACCTGGTCCTCTAGTTCTATGTTATACTTTTTATTGACTGTTTATTTCTGAAATCTAAACGATCTCACAGCTATTCATTATACTAGTAGTAAAAATACGGATGTAAGATATCCTATTACTGAAAGTGTGCAGAACTAGAACCTTGAATAATGTTTTCCCCAATTGGCAAACAAGTGGCAAAACAATATAATATTAGATATAAAAGAGAAAATATAATAAAA
The DNA here is from genome assembly GCA_029593785.1 of Cabassous unicinctus. Taxonomy (NCBI): domain Eukaryota; kingdom Metazoa; phylum Chordata; class Mammalia; order Cingulata; family Chlamyphoridae; genus Cabassous; species Cabassous unicinctus. The sequence continues at coordinate 4,530 of JAQZBX010029635.1, read as the reverse complement.
TACCCATACTGTCCTTTTGTAAAAAATTTTATATGGAATTCGATGATTATGGTATGCAAAATTGACACTTATTTCAAGGTTAAAACTTGGTGAACTATTTCTTTTTTTACACATTCTTTTTGGAGTCCCCATTTCTTTATCTAGCTCATGGTTAAACACAATAGCAGAGATAAGACAACTTGAAAGGTCTGTTTTGGGGTTATTCAACCAATGTTCACTGCCAGGGTAAGTAAAAGAAATGGAAAAACTGCTACTTCGTTATCAAAAACAGCATAATCATAATCAAGTTCAACCTAGTAGACAATTAAGATTTCTTCATTTGAACTCTAAATCCTATTACAAAATAAGGAGCAATAGAAAGGCCCTTGGTAGTAACCTTTGTGTGATAAGTATTCAGAATGTGCAGCCTGACACGTAAGACTGTTGTATTCAAACGTCCTATAGGTCCTAAAGGCAATTTTCACAATTGAAACAATTTTTTTTTTCTTGAGAAACAAACTAAAACCCTATATTCTATGGGGTACAGGCTGAGATGCTATAACAAAGAAACGCCCAAATTAGTGATGTACAAAAGATAGAAATTTCTTTCTCACATTACTGTCGGGTCGGTCCAAGTGGCGGAGTGGCTCAACTCTTCCAGGTCATTAAAGGACACAGGTTCCTTCCTTATTACTGCTTTGCTGTGTCCTGAATGTCGTGTTCATCAGCGTTGCCGAAGCTGGGTTACTACCATGTCTGTTTACAGCCCATGAAAGAGGAATAGGAGAGAGTCCAGGGCAAGTGTCTTTAAGGAGATGACCTAGAAATGTCAGCTATCAATTCCACTCCTCTCCCATTGCGTAGACCTCATCATGTGAACATACCTAGCCTCAAGGGATACTGGGAAATGTAGTCCGTAGCTGGGAGGCCACGTTCCTCAAAAATGGGGTGGAGAAGTGTTGGAGGGAGGAGGGGGTTGTGTTCAGTTATTAAAGTAGAAGAGACTCTGGGAGACAGCTAGCTAGCTAGCAGTATCTACCACAGCCACAAAATACAAAGTGAAACGCATTTATTCAAGCAGAAGGAGTATCAACAACAGATCACTCAAAGACAGTCCAACAATTAGATGATGAATTACTGCTGATAGCACTTGGGTTATTTAAAAATAGTGGCTCTCAAATTTTCTCAGACTAGGTAGCACTTCTTTGGAGTAGAAATTATGAGGTTCATCTAGACTCTGCACAAAGATTTAGCTGTGTACCTGACTTTGTTTTAATAAGATATGAAGGTTGTTTCTGGTTTTTATGCAATACAACCTAGATTGGAGAGGAATGCCATTTATTTAAAATTACTGAAGAATAGACTTTAAGAAGGAAGTTGACTTTCCAAATAATAGAAGCAGATCATTTTAAATTCCAATTTCAAATAGATTTAACACCCCCTTTTGCGTGTGTATGTATGAGAGTGTATGGAAGATTTACTAAACTGGGTTATAGATTTTTCTGCCTCCTTAAGGTGGCATATACTGAGCACAATTGAATTAATTTATATTTTCATTCAACACACATTTATTGAGTGCTTACTATGTGCCAGACCCTGTGCTAGATACTCGGGATTAAGTAGTAAACAAGACATACTGAAGATCCCACAGTCACAGAACTTGCCAGTTAGAGTACGACTTTTTCCTGGTGGCTCACATCATGATGAACTTGACATATTCTGTTTCTCAATGATGTCATGTAATGTTTTATAATCAGTGATTTTAATTATTGAGCACCTATTGTTTGTCAGTGACTACATCTGCCCTTTTGCCTATGGTTTCCCATTTAATCTTCCTGACAACCCACTGAAGCAGGCCCAATTCTCCCTGTTTCACATATGAGGAAACTGAGTGTTGAGGAGTTTAGGTCACATGCTCAAGGTCACCTAATAAAGCATACAAGCCTAGATTTAAACCCTACTCTCTGCTATTCATTCTACTTCTGCTGGTTTTCTTCATTATACAAATATTTACCAAGCAACTTCTATGAGTTAGACAGTGAGCTAGATGTTTTTATATGTTTTATCTCCATTTAACCTCACAGCAATCCCATGAAGTAGATATTATTTCTCCATTTTATAGATGGTGCCACTGCGGTTCAGGTAAAGATTGCTAAGCACCGAGTGCAACCGACATGACTCAAGTCCACTCCTACTGGGCTCCTAACTTAGACACCATGCAGACTTAGTTAAACCCCCTCTCTTCTACATTTCCCATTTACTGACTAGGCACATCCTGTCAATTCTATTGCAAAATCATCTTTCCAATCTACCCTTCTATCCACCCCCATCTCCAGCCTAGTCAGGTCTTTATCATTTTGGCTTGGATCATTCCAACTCTTTCCTAACTGGTCTTTCTATAAGCAAATTCTCCTTCCTTATTCCAACCTCTACACTGCCATGAGGTGGTCATACCAAAATAAATAGAGGCATCCAGACAGAGCTTTCCCATGCTTAAAATCTCCCTTTGTTCTTCTATATCCACAGAGTAATATCTCAGTTCATTATTTTGGCATACAAGGCTGTTCTCAATTCAGCTACAGCTTCATCTTTCATCACCTTGCTCCCACTCGACCTAAATTCTATCCATACTTAATTCTTTGCTAATCTCCAAATACATCTACTTTTTCATGTTTCTGTACTTTTGTATATAATGTTTTTGTCACTTAGAATGGCCTTTCCCATTTTTTTTTCTACTTGGAAAACTTCTACACTTTTTAAAAGATTTAATTAATATAAAGTTACTTCCCCAAATGATGTTGGTCTCTCTTCTTTGTTCCCATAACACTCTCATGTATTTTAAAATACTGTAGTAAGTGCTATCATAATTATGTGCTGAGATGCCTGTTGCCTCCAGACTGTCTTCTCCTTGACAGTAGGGACCACTTGGGCTTTGCACAATGCATCATAGGCATTCAGCAACGTTTGATTGAAAAGAATGGACTACAGGCTCACTTGCAAGAAACAACCTGAGGCAGTTGTGATGTAATTGCCATTTAACTACCAGTGCTTAGTACTTTAGGGGGATCAAAAAAATCATAATCCTTGCCCTTACCTCCATGCCATAGCCCAAGACTGAATGAAGCAACTAAGAATAATATTTTGGAAATTAGAGCTTTTGAGTCATGGCTTTTTTTGTTCCTATTAGAATCTAAACTCTTTGAGGATAGATTCTTTTTTTATTGTTGTATTGCCAACTCCTATCATAGTTCCTGGCAAAAGTAGGTATTTAAAAGTTTTCAAAAACACAGAGGGACTATATTTAAAGCACAAAATTAATAGCATAGCATCTATATATGCCATTGGAGTTGAGATGAAGATATAGGCACTGAAAGATTTGGGTCTTAATCTGAGACATAGGATGGATCTAAGAAGATTGAGAAAGTGATGGAGGCATGTCAAGAATATAGAAACAAATATAAGAAAACGCATTGTATTAGTTCCCAGTGCCACATAAATGTTGTGTAATTAACTACCTCAAAACGCAGTGTCTTGTGACAGCAAGTATTTATTTTCACACTTGTAGGTCTGCTGATTTAGGTTGGCTTAGTCAAGTAGCTCTATTTCAGGCCTTGGGTCACCTGAATTGTAGTTGGCACCAGGTTGTAGTTGGATTCAGGTCTGTGCCAGATATCTCCCTCCTGGTGGTGTCTTACAGAGGGGCTAAGTATAATTTGGGTGTGGGAAGGACATGAATAATAATGACCAAGAGGTTGGGCTGTGGTATACTGATTCATTCATTCATTGCTTACAATTATCCACACCCTCCCTTTATTAGAATTATATATTCACACGCTTTTTGCCATATGATTTTGCAATACTCACTAGAGTGATTGGAGTATATTTTCCAGGCACATTGATGTTGAGATTGGCCATTTGGTTTGCTTTGGCCAATGAATTGTGAGCAGAAGTCACAGTGTGACACCTTGGGCATGAGACTTCAAGAAGCATTGCATTTTCTGTTCATGCTCTTATGTTCCTGCCCTTTGCAATAAGAAGAACATGCTCAAAATAGCTACTGGTCTAAGGAGGATGAGCAACATGTGACACAAATCTGATCCTGACCCAAGGCCTGGAGCCCAGCCACCTATAGACACAAGCAGAGCCACCCCTGCTTATCCAGTTAGCAAGAAAAACATACCCTTACTCTTGCAAGACCCTAGATTTGCAGCAATTGCTGGCTAATACAGGTGTGGAAGTGGGCAAAGGCAGGAAGTATTCAGAAGTCATTTTGTAGAGGGTACTAAGGATTCATTCAATGTAGGCATGGATAGGATATGGCAACAGACAGCATGACTGGGCAACAAGGGAAGGGTGAAAGCTGCCTGAGTGGCCAACTCCAGGTTGAATGCTGGCACCATTGGCTAAAATAGTGAAGTCAAGGCAGGATTATTTCAGTAACCATGGAATGTTAAAGTTGAATGGGATCTTGGAATCATATTGGAGATTGCAATCTAAAAGGCAGAAATAGCCTGAAGAATATTTTTGCTTGGCCAGTATAGTTTTGTTGTT
>JAQZBX010029634.1:0-27202 GCA_029593785.1 Cabassous unicinctus | reverse complement strand
TTATAGTGATGAGTGGAAATCAAATGCTGCAAAACAGAAATATAAAATGACAAAAAAATACATATATGTAATAAATGCATGCATATATATAAGATTAGTCTAGAAGACAGTGAACAAAATGATCAAGAATATTTAGGATATTTCTATTTTCTTTAATAATTTAAAATATTTTCCAAATTTTCTTCAGAAATCGCATATACTTTTTTGAATAACTTAATTCTATCACAATATTTTACTTTGCTTTAAGACCAAACATTAAAGTGCTGTTTTTCCTTTTGAGGTGATTGTTGATTAATATATTTAGCCAAAAGTATTTATTAAAAACCAGTGAACACTTTCAAAACAAATGCTACTCTGTATTAAACTTTCTGTAAGAATGTAAGCATTCTGAAGATTTAGTCAAAATTTATTGCTACTGCATTCAATTGTTTTCATTTATCTGATTTAATCTGTAAAATGACTTTATAGACAGAATTATTTATCATTTACAGTTGAGGAAACTAGATTTAAACTTTCAGTCACATATTAAGGGAAATAGATAAAAAGCTGGCATTTCTAGACTCTAAACCTGAGATTTTTCTAGTCCAAAGCAGCACTCCTTAGGACAGTGCTGTTTTTCTTCCCTTTAGAATAAATGACTTCTGAAAGTGTTTTACATAATAAAATTCTCAGAAAATAGAATATTTATGGGGATTTCTATGATGCAGTTTGAAGGATACCACCACATATTTTTTGCACATTTTTTGTCCTTATAAACGAATACAATTAAACCACAGGTTTAAGACACATTTCATGACTTCCAAATCTATGTGGTTTCTTAAAACATATAGTTGGAAATGTTCAAGTAAGATATAGTCAAATATAGGAAGACTTAACAGAAATTCAAACTATATAAAGGATGTTACTATATTTAGAGAGACCAAGTAAATACCCAAAGAGTAAAGAAAGAAAAGATGCACTTAAATGTTCAACATCACAGTCATTTCAGTTGCCTGGAGCCCTTTCTCTTCTGTATAACTCTAATGAGAGCATTTTTCAGCTCTTTGTTCCGAAGAATATAAATGAGTGGATTCAGCATAGGGATCACCATAGTATAAAACATAGAAGCTACTTGATCCTTTTCCAAGGAGTAGGACTTCTTTGGTTTTAAATAAGTAAAAATTGTAGAGCCATAAAAGATGGTGACTCCCAGGAGGTGGGAAGCACAAGTAGAGAAGTATTTTCACTTTCCTGAAATGGAATTAATTTTAAGGATAATAGACAGAATGGACTCATAGGACACAGATATTGTGATAAGAGGCACTATTACATTTAAACTACTGAGAATGAATATCATGATTTCAGTGTCATGAGTATCAGTGCAGGGCAGGGCCAAAATTGGGGTTATAGCACAGAAAAAGTGATAGAATACACTGGATTTGCAGAAATGCAATCTGTCCATGAAAAGAACAATGACTATGGATTCAGTAAATCCTATCATATAGGACCCAGTGATGAGACACAACAGAGTCTCATGGTCATAACAAATGGGTAGTTAAGAGGATTGCAGGGAGATACATAGTGGTCATAGGCCATTGAAGAGAGAAATAAAAATTCAGTGACAACCAGGAAGATAAAGAAATACATCTGGGTGAAGGAGCCTAAAAATGAAATATACTTATTGGAAGTCAGTAAGTTCTCTAAGGTTTAATTGTGATAACTCTTGAGTAACTGAAGTCAAGGAATGACAGGTGACTGAGGAAAAAATACATGGGGTTGTGAAGCTGGGAATCCAGGCAAGTTATCAGTATCATCCCAGTGTTCCCCAGCACAGTAATCATGTATATCAGGAGAAATAACAGAAAGATGACATGTTGGATCACTTCAGAGTAATATACTTTCTAAATCATAGAAATGTAAATAAGTGAAAACAATGCTAGCACAGCTCATTAGAAAGACCATAAAATATAAAGAGTCTATAAATATAAGAAAAGATGCAAAGCATATACAAGATTGGAGATTGGATTATTATAGAATATTTTTTAAAAAATAAATGCTAATCAAAGACATAGCTAATTACAAAGAAAACAAAATGTATTGTAGGAAATTAGAGTTCTACACAGATTTAAGAGCAAAATTAAATCTTAATACAATAATTTATATCATTACCATGATAAGATAAAGTTTTTATTTAAATTCAGGATGAAAAGAAAGTTAATGGATATTTTAATTATTTGTATAAATTAATAAGCTATGATTAACTTGTTAGAATTATTTTAAAATTTTAACCTTAAAACTGTTTGAACTTTATTATTTCAATATCATTTAAGAAAATGAACAAATATTCTACAAAGAAAACACCAACATAAATTAAAAGAATACAAATCACTTGAAGAGGAAAATATATCTAATAACCATTGATTATGTTTAAATATAAATAATCATATATAGGACAATTAAGAAAACATTCTTTCTTAACTATATATTGAATAGGAGAGAAAATGAAAAATGTAATTCCAGATTATGCAGATGTATTTATAAAAGAAAATATTAGAAAGTTACCTTGATGAGAGATATGGGATGTTACAAAATTTGGTTTCATTTTTAATTATTAGCATTACAATTGTTCTCTATTAAAATTCTTAAAACAAATGAACACAAAATTTAACTCAAAAATGTGTATCTTTCTAAAGATCACGAACTTACAGAAACCAGGAAAAGGCAATTATGTTTTTTTTAATGATACCAAAATTATACATAGAAATAGTAATTTACTAATTGGTTGATGAATCACAGAATGGCAGGGTTTTCAAATGGTCAGCATATAAACACAAAAGAGGTATAACTGCATGCGTATATGTAGCCTCATGAATTTGCAAAACAGCAGTGCTTAAAGCATTGGAAGATGAGATTCTCGATTTTGTTCATTTACCAAGAGCATGTTCATCTCCTAAGTAGAAATGACAAAGGAACTACCAAAGTCTACACTGATGAGTGGAAAACAAAAGCAGCAAAAAACAAACAGAAAATGACAAAAATTATATATATTTATATCTATATTTATATATCTAATGTATAAACATATGAATCGTCTAGAAGACTATTAACAAAACTCTTCAATGTTAACATATATTTCTTCTACAACTTCATCTTATTGCAATAATTTACATTGCTCTACCACAAACTATTGAATCTCTCTTGGTCCTTTTTGGCTGTTTGTTCATGAATATGATTTGACAAAAATATTTATAAAACACCAGCAAACAAATTTGTAACAAAAAGCTATTGTGTATTCAAATTTTTACAAGAATATAAGCATTCTGATGATCCTGGTCAAAATTTATTAGTACTGCATTAAATTATTTCTATTCATCATCTTATTTAATCTTTAATGTAACTCTATGGATGAAGAGGTTTTTTGCTTCTACAATTGAGGATACTAGAATTAAACTTTCAATGGACTCATTAAGGGCTATGGAGCTAAAAATCTGGCAGATCTGCAAACTAAACTCTGGATTTTTCAGTCCAAATGAGCACACTTTAAAACTTGCTATATATTTTTTTTACAGAACAAGTTATTTCTGTAAGTGCTCTTCATAACAAAATTCTCTGAAATTGGGATATGCTTGGGGATTTCTAGGATACAGTTTGAAGGATAACACTACATTTTTGTTGTTTGTGCACATTAGTTGCCCCTAAAAACATATACAGGGAGCAGATGTAGCTCAAGGTTGAGAGTTCCTGCTTCCCATGTTCAAGGTACTGGGTTCAAAAACAAAAGAACAAAAAACCCCACATACATTTAAAACCCAGGTCTAACACATATTTGATGGCTTCCAATTTCTATGTGGATGTATAAAAACATATTCTTGGAAATGTTCCAGATCACTCATTATCAAATAGAGGATGGCTTCACAGAAATTCAAACTGATTAAAAGATGCTACTGGATTTAGAGAATAAATATTTAAATAGGAAAGAAAGAAAAGATACACTTAAATTTCAACATAATGGTCATTTCAATTGCCTGGGGCTCTCTCTTTTCTGCATGACTCTAATGAAAACATTTTTCACCTTTTTCTTCCTAAGACTATAAATGAGGGGTTCAGCATAGGGAACATCATAGTATAAAACAGAGTCCACTTGATCCTTTCCCAAGGAATAGGAGTTTTTGGTTTTAAATAAGTAAAAATCATGGTGCTGTAAAAATCATGGTGCTGTAAAAGACCTGTGACTCCCAGGATGTGGGAGGCACAAGTAGATAAGATTTTGTACTTTCCTGAAGAGGAATTAAGTTTCAGGATAGTAAACAGAATGGACATGTAAGACAGAGAGATTGTGGTAAGAGACACTACTACATTTAAACTACCAAAAATGAATATACTGATTTCAATGTCCTGAGTGTCAGTGCAGGACAAGGATAAAATTGGTGTTAAATCACAGAAAGAGTGAGAGATTACATTGAAGTTGCAGAAATGCAAACTATTCATGTAAAAAGCAATAAGTAATGATTCAGTAAAACTCATCATGTAGGACCCAATGATGAGGGCGCAGAAAAGTCTCATGGACATAACAATAGGGTATTGAAGAGGATTGCAGATAGCCACATAGTGGTCATAAGCCATTGAAAAGAGAAAGAAAACTTCAGTGACAACCAAGGAGACAAAAAAAAATATCTGGGTGAAACAGTCCATGAATGAAATATAGTTGGTGGAAGTCAGTAAGTTCTCTAAAGTTTTAAGTGTCATGACCATTGAGTAACAGAGGTCAAGAAATGACAGGTGACTGAGGAAAAAATACATGGGGGTGTGAAGCTGGAGATCCAGGCAAATTATCAGTATCATTCCTGTATTCCCCAGCAGTGTAACAAGGTATATCAGGAGAAATAACATAAAGATGAGCTGCTGGATCTCTTTAGAGGCTGACAATCCCATCAGAATGAAGTCAGACACATTTGTATTATTCCTACTTCCCATAGAATTCAAGTGTTGCAAACTGTTGAGAAGTCAATGTGAGAATTTGCAGGAATGACTTCATAACATTTTTTTTTATACAAATGACCTGGCCTTTTTTCTAAAAAGTAAATTAGCTTTGTTATTCTAAAAATTCATAATAAAAATAGTTTGCCAAATATGAATGAAAAAAATCTTAGTTTGACTTCCAAATATAAATTTGGCATAAATCAACCTTTGGATTTTTTATGGTGGAAATTTATGTATGTTACATAATAGAATGAATAAAACAGTGTTAGAAATATTTCCCTTCTTTAACACATTTTTCTCAATTAAAACATTATACCATAGTTATTACTATTGTACACATTTTTCATATGAGAAAAAGGGAACAGAAAGTTAAATAACTTATCCAGAGTCACAACCATTAGGTATTGTTGATTCTGCGATTCCACCTAGATTGATTGAGACCATAGGTCATGTTCATAACACAGTATTACTACTAATATTTAATATCAGAAAAACAAAAGAGCTATTTATATAACACACAATAGTTTTAATGTATCATTTACTATTCTTTTATATTCAATGTTATATAATACAAATGACAGATTAGAAATTAAAACCATAGGTGTATTTATATTATTGACCACACATTACTATTAATTTCCTGAAGACAGATTATATAATCAAAATACTTCCAAAAATTATGTACTCAGTAAATGTTCATAGCTTAATGACTCTGATTCCATCAGTTCTATGTTACCATTTCTACAAATGCTGGCATTACTTAGGTAAGGCCTACATGATAGGTTCATGTATATGCTTACCCTTCTAATAATATTCCCATTTTCTGAGATAATCTAAAAAACTCTACCTTTGGGATTAGTACTTACTATGAGTCAAAGTGGGTAAAAAACTTCATCCAGTATTATATTTCTAGAAATTTGTCAATGTCAACTTTTTCTCTCAAATAAAATGTATAAACCATACCAGAAGCCTGAGATGTATGACATATAAAATTGGTTTCCTTTGTGATAATTTATGTTAAATATTTTATACATGTATTTTTATTTTTATTTTTTTTAAGTAAAAGAAATAATGTAATGATTTTGTTCAGGTCCTGGTCAAATAGAAAGTTCTCCTGGAAAGTATGTCTCACAAGTATACCAGGGAGCTACTGTGAATAGAAGCAGAGCAGAGTATCCCTTGCCTTTCACCTTGATGATGCTGAGGACAATATTTCAAGGACTAGTGTATCTATATTAAGTTAGTAACAGACAGTTGCTTTCCCCTTAGAGCACATAATAATGGGAAGCATATTTTTGGTATTATTTGTGATGCTCTATTTTATGGCTGTATAAAAGAATAGGTATTCCTAAAGAAATATTTAATTGCTCCATGGCTGAAAGGATAGATCATTAACCACCTAGGATGGAGTAGCATATTTTTCCCAATGAAACTTTTTTTTTATGTTTAAAAGTGTGACACTATTATAGCATTAAACATTTTTCATTATGCAAATATTATACAGACAAATTCAAAGCAGAAAAGAAAATCATTCATAAGTGTTTTTATTCTATAGATGCATGTTCTTTCAAGTATTTTCCTTTGTGCATATAAAACTTATATATATATATATTTATATAATTTTTCACAGTGATTTGTCAGTTATATCCTTATTTTATTATCAAATATTTACAGTACACCTTGACCTCTCACAATAAAATTTTGTAAAACCCAGAATTTCATGTATTTTACTTTGGTGCAGTATAACTGTATTAGTCAGCCAAATGGGTGCTAGTGCACTATACCAGAGATTGGTTGGTCTTTTTAAAGGGTATTTATTTGGGGTAGAAGTCCACAGTTATCAGGCCATAAAGCATAAGTTTCTTCCCTCACCAAAGTCAATTGTCACGTGTTGGAGCAAGACAGCTGCCGATGTTTGCCACGGTTTAGGCTTCTTGGATTCCTATTTTCCTGGGGCTGTGTTTATCTCTGGGCTCAGTGCCTCTGTTTCCTCCACAAGGTCAGCTGTAGACTATGAGGCTCTCTAGGCTTTGCTTCTCTCCTCTAGGCCAGCTGTAAACTTTCAGCAAATGGCTTGTCTCTATCCTGGGGCCTTCTCTCCAACATCAAAACTCCAACATAAAATCTGCTACTCAAAAGTTCTGCATCTCTGTTCTTTGTGATGCCTTTTATATTTTCTTCCTCCATCCACCAAGTGTTGGGTCTCAACACCCTACTGATGTGGCCCAGTCAACATCCTAATCATAATTTAATCATGCCCAGATTAACAGATCAGTTTACAAGAATGATCCAATTATATTTTTGGAATTCATAATTACATCAAATTGCCCAATGGCTACAATAACTAACTTCTTGGAATGAGTGTGCATCAGGGGATTATTGGGTCTTTTTGAGGAAATCATAGTGGTGTTTCTCCAGTCGGGTTTGGGGATGTCAACTAATTAATTGATGCATCAGATGTAATGTATTTAGCCACAGCAATATCTGTGCAATTTGTCTTATTAGTTTAATTCAATGGCTTTTTTTTTATATTAAAAGAAACATGGTAGAAGAATGTAATGACTAACGTTTTAAAATTATATTAATGACCAAAAGCTTACTTCATATAACTTCATTTATATAGAACCAAGTGAAATGAACTAACATGAATCTTTTATAATTATGGATAATGAATCTCTTTTCACATATATTTAGAAGAAAATCATACAAGAAATACTGTTTTTTCAGTAGAATTTTGAAGAGAATTTGATGGCATGAATCAAGGAATTACAAAAGGATATGTTATATATTTGAAAAAATTTTGAATGTACAATTCTCCAATTCATCAAAAAATCAATGATACTAAGAAAACCATATTAGGGATTTAAAATGCCAGCATCAATTTGTTTCACAGTTATTGACATTGAGGTTTAAAATGTTCTATGTAATTTCCACCAACCAAAATAGGGTCTGCTTACTCCTTACAAAATCTCCATGAGGGACTTTTCTTCCCAACATTAAAATAAAGTTTTTATAGGCTTTAAATGTACTACAGTACAAGTAATTGTCAAAGAAAGAAAATTTTTTTAAAAATTATGAGTAAATTTTTGGATAATCTTTATTGTTATAATTCCAGTAAACATCTCTAAAAGTTAAAAAAAAAAATGGCAGAAGATTAGGAGTAAGAAAACATGAGTTATTTGCCCTACATTTCAACAAAATTAAAACTTTATCCCTGTCAATTATTCAATAACATTTTTAAAATTCTATTCCTCCTCTAAATTCTCTCAATCTTTACATGTTTTGAAGCTCTGTTTGGGAATTTTATATTTTTTAAAAAACTGGCTCTTGTTTTTTTGTACTGTCTTTCATAACTCTGGAATACAGAGGTGTTTTTTATCTAAGAGCATTACATTACACAGGTTTATTTATACTTGAATGCTTATATTTACAGGAATACCTGTTTATAGCTTCTTAATATTCACCCGTTTCTTTTCTTAATTTTTTTCTTTATTGCAGATTTTGTGGGTTTACAAAACAATTATATATAAAATAAAGGATTGGTATACACAATCCCATCCTCCAAAACTTGCATTGGTGTGAAACATTTGTTACATTTGATGATGGCATATTTTTATAATTATACAAGTTCATGATTTATCTCAGGGTTCACTGTGTAGTGCAGTTTCACAGATTTAAAAGATTTTTTTTTCTTCTGTTACCATATATACAATCTAACACTTCCCCTACAATTACACATTTAGATACATATTTGAGTGCTGTTAATTGAGTTCACAATATTATGCTACCATTATTATCATCCATCAGCAAATCATTTCTATCATTCCAAATAGGAACTCTGTACATTTTCAACCTTAACTTCCCATTTCCTATTCTCATTTTTGTTAACAGATGTTTAGATTCTTACTCTATGAGTTTTTTTATTTTAATTGTTTCAAATCAGCAAGATTGTACAATATTTGTCTTTTTGTTTCTGGCTTATTTCACTAAACCTGATGTCTTCAAGTTTCATCCATGTTGCCTCATGTATCAAGACTTCATTCTTCTTCATAACTTAATAATATTTTATTGTTTTGTAATTATATACCATATTTTATTCATCCATTCACTGATTGATGGACACTGTCCTTGTTTTCATCTTTTTACTGTAAATAATGTTGCTGTGAACATTGATTTGCAAATATCTGATTGAATCCCTACTTTCAATTCTTTTGGGTATAACTATTATTTGTATTGCTTGGAAATATGGTAGTTCTATACTTAGCTTTTAGAAGAATCACTAAACTGTCTTCCACAGAGCAGGTCTATCATTTTACAATGCCACTAGCAATGAATGAGAGTTATTATTTCTCCACATACTCTCTAACACTTGCTATTTTCTGTATTATTTTATTTTTTTAATAGCAGACATTTAATGAGTGTGAAATGACACCTCATTGTGGTTTTGATTTGCATTTCCCTACTGGCCAATGATGTTAAGCATCTTTTCATGTGCTTTCTGGTCATTTGTATTTTTGCATATCTTTTATGAAGAGATTTCTATTCAAGGTTTTTGCCCATTTTTTAATTGGGCTGTTTGTTGCTACATTGGCTTATATATTCCGGATATTAAACTTTCTTTGACACATGGTGTCCAAATATTTTCTCCCTTTCTGTTGATTGTCATATTATTTTCATAATAAAGTACATTGAGGCACAAAAGTTTTTTTTTTATTTTGATGATGTAATATTTATATATATTTTTTTCTTTTGTTGCTTGTGCTATGGGTGTAAAGTCTAAGAAATTATTGCCTAGGTCAGAAAAGTGCTGCACAACACCCAGGAGGGATGCAGACAGAGAGACAAAGAGGCCACAGGAAAACCATGGATTACTCACCCCTGTGGCTGGGAATATACACCACCCTCAAGGCAAATAACCTCCGTAAAATCCCTGACTCACTGCAACCAACTGAATGGGAAAGAGGGGTCTCGTGGATTGGGCGAGTGATTGCTTTTCAGTGAGTTTGGTCAACTGAGCTCCCTTTAAATCTCAGAAAAGGCCCCAACTAGAAGAGAAGTGGCCCCAGGGAGAGGAGAGGGGGGATCTGATAAAGCAGGCTGTCACACCCAGCCACCCTGGGGGACCCAAAACAAGATCAGTGAGGAGGCAGAGACAGGAAGAGAACCAGCTCGGCTCTGGCAAACTGTTAGAAGTCCAACTTATGTGAGGAAACCAGGACAGGAAGAGCCAGGAAGAGCCAGATAAGCTTTCAGAAGTCTACTTAACACGCGGGTTGGATGTTGTTCAGTGTAGGAATTCCTGCTTTGCATAGAGTTTTGATTCCCAGTACCTCTTAAGGGAAGGGATCCAGAGAGTGATCCACTGAGTTATCAGACACACAGCATGCACCTTATGACATCAAATATATAGACTGAATTTTTGTTTGTTTTAGTTTTTTTATCTGTTATTTTTTAAAAAATTATTATCAGTTACTTTTTTTCTCTTTATTTTATTCACTAAAACTAGGCACTTCACCTGTGGAGGTGAGGCTGCAGGGTAATAGATTGATGAGCATCAGCAGCCTGAAAATCTTGCAGGAGCCTAAGAGGGGAAGCTGTTATTCCTGGGTTGTTTTTGGCTATTGTTATTATTTTGTTTATTGTTTGTTTTTCCCTTTCCTTGCTTCCCTTTTTCTTTTACTTAATTTTTCTACCTATTTAATTCATTTCTTTCATTTATTTTTCCATCTTCTGTCTTCTCTTACTTTTCTTTCTTTCCACCTCTTCTTGTTTGAATTCCAGTTTCTCTCTCTCTCTATTCTTCTCTTCTCATCTTTCTGAACTTTTAATTCATTCTATTTTCTTCTCTATTTTGTTTCTTGTTTTATGTTTTTCTCTCCCACCTCTTTTATTCTAATTCCTTTGGGATTTTTATGTTTTTATTACTCATATTATTCATTGTCTTAGCTCTTGTATAGTTTCTCTGCTACCTTTTTTTATCATTAGTACTATTATTCTTTCTTTCTTCTTATCTCTTTCCTTTTCTCTAGTACTAATTTTTTTTCCAATGGAATACCAACAGTTGCAAGGATATATAATAAGGGTAACTGAGTGTCAAAAAGAAACTTAACACAGGAAAAAAGCAACAAAACAAAACCCTACAGTTGAAAGAGAAGCTAACCAACTGAATAACCCTATAAAGATAAACAGATGGCTAGACACCAACAAAAAATTACAAGCCATAATAAAAAATAAGAAGACATGGCCCAGTTTAATGAGCAAACTAAAAAACAGGAGGGGGTGCACAACATGGAATAATTAATCATGGTTGTTCAAAAAAATCTCATGAATCAACTTAATAAAGTGTAGAAGAGATAAAGGATATTAAGAAGACACTGGGAGAACATACAGAAGAAATGGTAAACATACATTAAAAGGTAATGGCTCTGATGGTGATGAATGGCACAGTGCAAAAAAAATGAAAATACACTGGAAGCACATAATGCAGATTTGAACAGGCAGAGGAAATAATCAGTGATATCAAAAACAAAACATCTGAAATCAGATAAATAGTAGAACAGGTAAATGACAAGATAGGGAAAAAATCCAGCAGGGACTCATGGATTTGAATGACAACATTAAACACAAACATATGCATTGTAAGCATCACAGAGGGAGAAGAAAATGAAAAGGGGAAAGGAGTGTTGGCAAAATAATGGCTGAATATTTCCCAACTCTTTTGAGGGACATGGAAGTACATGTCCAGGAAGCAGTGTGCACCCTAAACAGTAAAATCCTAACAGGCCTACCCCAAAAACATACTTATCAAACAGTCCAAAACTCAGATCAAAGAGAGAATACAGAAAGCAGCAAGAGAAAAGACATTCATGACATACAAGGAAAGCTCGGTAAAATAAAGTGCTGATTTCTCATCTGAAACCATAGAGGCAAGAAGGCATTGGTATGGCATATTTAAGATGTTAGAAGAAAAAACTCAGCCAAGAATTCTGTATCCAGCAAAGTTGGCTTTCAAAAATGAGGTAGAGTTCAAAGTATTCACAGATAAACAGAAATTAAGGGAGTTTGTCAAGAAAAAATCTGTTCTTTGAGAATTATTAAAGGGAGTTCTGCAGTTTGAAAGTAAAAAACAGGAGAGAAATTATTGGAGAAGAGTGTAAGAATAACTAAAAAGATAAGGGAAATAAAAACAACTTATGACATATATTAACCTAAAGAAAATATGACTAATGTAAGTAATTCCTTGACAGCAATAACATTGAATGTTAATGGATTAAACTCTCCAATCAAGACACAGAGATTGGTAGAATGGATAAGGAAATATGACCCATCTATATGCTGTCTACAAGAAACCCACCTTATACCCAGGGGTGCAAGGAGACTGAAAGTGAATGGTTGGAAAACAATGTTACATGCAAACAATAACCAAAAAAAGGGTGGAGGTACCTATATTAATATCATACAAAATAGACTTTAAATGCAAAACCATTGTAAGAGACACAGATGGACACTATATATTAATAAAAGGGATAATCTAGCAAAAAGAAAGAACAATCATGAACATTTATGCACCTAACTAGGGCACCTCAAAATATATGAGGCAAATAATGGAAAAACTAAGTGGAGAAATAGATCCTCTACAATTATAGTGGGGGATTTTAAAGTACTATTATCACCACTATACAGAAAATCTCAACAGAAGGTCAACAAAGAAACAGAGAACTTTAATAATACATTAGGGGATCTAAACATAATAGATATATACAGAACATACACCCCAATACAGTGAGATACACATTCTTATGAGTGCACATGGATCATCCTCCAGGAGAGACCACAAGCTAGGCCACAGAAAAATTCTCAGCAAATTCAGAAAGATTGAGATTATACAAAGTAATTTCTCTGACAATGTAGCCATTTCGCAATTTGATGTAATTATGAATTCCAAAAATATAATTGGATCATGATTGTAAACTGATCTGTTAATCTGGGCATGATTACGTTATGATTAGGGCATTGACTGGGCCATGTCAGTAGGGTGTTGAGACCCACCCCTGTGTGGGTGGGGGAATCGAATATAAAAGGCAAGGCAAAGGACAGAGGGAGCAGCTTTTGAGAAGTAGTTTTGATGTTGGAGTTTTGATGTTAGAGAGAAGGCCCCAGGAGAAGAGAAGCGAGCCATTTGCCTGATAGTATACAGCTGACCTTGTGGAGGAAACAGATGCGCTAAGCCCAGAGAGAAATGCAGCCCCGGGAAGCGAGGAACCCAAGAAGTCTAAACCCTGGCAAACGTTGGCAGCTGTCTTGCTCCAATATGTAGCAACAGATTTTGGCGAGGGAAGAAGTTTATGCTTTATGGCCTGGTAACTGTGGACTTCTACCTCAAATAAATATGCTTTATAAAGACCAACCAATCTCTGCTATTTCCCATTAGCACCCCTTTGGCTGACTAATACAGACCACAATGGAATGAAGCTGGAAATCAGTAAGGGGCAGAGAACTAGATTACATACAAAGATATGGAAGTTAAACAACACACACTTAGACAATCAGTGGGTCAGGGAGAAAATCACAAAAGAAATCAGTAACTACCTTGAAACTAATGAAAATGACAATACAATGTATCAAAACCTAAGGGATTCAGCTAAAGTGGTAGGGAGGGGGAAATTATAGCCATAAATGCCTGTATTAAAAAAGAAGAGAGAGTTAAAATCAAAGACCTAACTGTACACCTGGAAGAATTGGAATAAAACAGCAAACTTCCCCCAAAGGAAGTAGAAAGAAGGAAATAGCAAAGATTAGAGCAGAGCTAAGTGAAATTGGAAATAAGAAAGAACTAGAAAAAATTAACAAAACCAAAACTGATTCTTTGAGAAGATTAATAAAATTGGCAAACCCTTAACTAGATTAACAAAGACAAAGTAGTGAAGAAGCAAATACATGAAATAAGAAATGAGGAAAGGGATATCACCACAGTTCCCACAGAAATAAAGATAATTATAAGAGGATACTATGAAAAATTGTATGCCAAGAAAATGGATAACTTAGATGAAATGGAAGAATTTCTAGAAACACACAAGCAGTCTACACTGATGAAAGAAGGAATTGATGAACTCAACAGAACAATCACAAGTAATGAGATTAAATTTGTCATAAAAAACATCCCAACAAAGAGGATCCCAGGACCAGATGACTTCACAGGTGAATTCTATCAATCATTCTGTAAAGAACTAACACTAATCTTCCTTAGACTCTTCCAAAAATAGAAGTGGAGGGGATATTCCCTAACTCATTCTATGATACCAACATCACCCTAATACCAAGGCCACATAAAGACACCACAAAGAGGAAAACTACAGACCAATCTCACTAATGAGTCTGGATGCTAAAATCCTCAACAAAATACTTGCTAATCTTATTTCAACAGCACATCAAAAGAATTATACACCATGATCAAGTGGGTTTTGTCCCTGCTGTGCAAGGATGGTTCAACATAAGTAAACTAATCAATGTAATACACCATATTAACAGACTGAAAGAAAAAAATCCCATGATCATCTATATTGATGCAGAAAAAGCATTAGACAAAGTACAGCACACTTTCTTGAAAAAAAAAAAAAAAACACTTCAAAAGATAAGAATAGAAGAAAACTTCCTCAATATGATAAAGGTTATATATGAAAAACCCACAGCTAACATCATATTCACTGGTGAACTGCTAAAATCTTTCCCTCTAAGATCTGTAACAAGACAATAGCCCACTGTTATCAATCTTATTTCACATTGTCTTAGAAGTACCTGCTTGAGCACTTAGAGGGGAAAATAATATAAAAGGCATCCAAATTGGAAAGAAATAAGTTAAAATTTCACTATTTACAGATGACATGATCCTATACTTAGAAAGCCCAAGAAATCTACAACAAATCTAGAGCTGATAAATGAATTCAGTAAAATGGTAGGATTTAAGATCAACAGGTAAAAATCAGCAGCATTTTTGTACACCAAAATTGAGAAATCTGAAGACAAAATCAAGAAAAAAACTTCCAATTACAATAGCAACTAAAAGAATCAAATACCTTGGATTAAACGTATCTAAAGATGTAAAGGACTTACATGCAGAAATCCAAACAACATTTTTAAAGGAAATGAAAAAAAAAACTTAATAAATGGAAGAATATTCCTTGTTCATGGATTGGAAAACTAAACAATAAACAGATTTTTCTTGCCTCAGTGCATGAACAAGTACTTTTAAGACAATGTTAAATAGGAGTGGTGATAGTGGGCATCGTTGTCTTGTTCCCAATCTCAGAAGGAAGGCTTTCAGGATTTCACCATTGAAGATAATGTTAACTTTGGGTTTTTCATATAAACAATTTATCATGTGCAGAAATTTTCCTTCTATTCCTATTTTTTGCAGTGTTTTATCAGGAGAGAGTGCTGCTTTTTCTCCAGCTATAGAGATGATCAAGTGATTTTTTTCTTTTAATCTGCTTATGTGGTGTATCACATTGATTGATTTTCTTATGTTGAACCATCCTTGCATACCCAGGATGAAACCCATTGGTCATGGTGTATAATTCATTTGATATGTTGTTGAATGCAATTAGCAAGCATTCTGTTGAGGATTTTAGCATCTAGCTTCATTAGAGAGACTAGTCTGTAATTTTCCTTCCTAGTGGTATCTTTGTTTGGCTTTGGTATTAGGGTAATGTTGGCATTATAGAATGAGTTAGGCAATGTTCCTTCATCTTCTATTTTTTGGAAGAGCTTAAGCAGGATTGGTGTTAGCTCTTTACAGAATGTTTGGTAGATTTCACCTGTGAAGCCATCTGGTCCTGGGTCCTTCTTAGTTGGATTTGATGACTGAGTATTCTTTACTTGTAAATGGACTGTTGAGTTCATCAATTTCTTCTTTCATCAATGTAGGCTGCTTGTGAGTTTCTAGGAATTTTTCCATTTCCTCTAAATTATCATTCTTGTTAGCATATAATTTTTCAAAGTATTCTCTTATGATACTTTTAATTTCTGTGGTGTCTGTAGTGATATCCCTTTCCTCATTCCTTATTTTGTGTATTTGCATCTGCTCTCTCTTTTTCTTTGTTAGTCTGGCTAAGGGTTTGTCAATTTTATTGATCTTCTCGAAGAAACAGCTTTTGGTTTTGTTTATTTTTTCTAGCACTTTCCTATTTTCTATTTCATTTAGTTCTGCTCTAATCTTTGCTCTAATCTAAATTTCCTTCTTTCTACTGCCTTTGGGGTTAGTTTGTTGCTGTATTTCCATTTCCTCCACGTGTGCAGTTAGGTTTCAATTTTAGGTCTTTCTTCTTTTTTAATATATGCATTTATGGCTATGAATTTTGCTCTCAGTACAGCTTTGGCTGCATCCTATAGGTTTTGATGTGCTGTGTTATCGGTTTCATTCATTTCAAGGTAGTTACTGATTTCTTTTGAGATTTCCTCCTTGAGCCACTGTTTGTCTAAGAGTTTTTTGTTTAACTTCCATATCTTTGTGCTTAATCTGATTATTTAGCCATTTGTGATTTTCAATTTCATGCCATTGTGGTCAGAAAAATTGCTTTGTATAGTCTCAATCTTTCTGAATTCATTGAGAGTTGTTAAGTGGCCTAGCATATGGTCTATCTTGGAGTATGATGCATGTGCACTCAAGAAGAATGTATATCCAGCTTTATTTGAGTGTAGTGTTCTGCATATGTCTACTTGGTCCACCTCCTCTAATGCATTATTATTATTTTTTCAATAATATTTTTTTTATTTTTTTAAAGATACTTAGATTACATAAACATTACACAAAAATTGTAGGGTTTCCCATATGCCGCACCTCCCACACCTCTCACAACCTCCCACATAAACATCCTTCATTAGTGTGGCACATCACCTGCAATGGATATATACATTCTGGGGCTTTGCAATTAAACATGGGCCATAGTTCACATTGTAGACCACACACTCTCCCACAGAGTCCTACATGTTGTATGATGATATAAAATGGCCTATATCTATTATTGCAATGTCACTCAGGATAACTTCCAAGTCCCAAAAAAGCCCCTGTATTACAACTGCTTTTCACTATCCCTGCCCCCCAAAGCATCCAATGGCCACTGGCTCCACATTAATTTTATAATTTCTTCCATTGGTTGAATCACAATATGTCAATAAGAGAATACCAGTAAGTCCACTCTAGTCCATAGCTCTTCCCTGAATCCTGAGGAGTCTGGGATGGTGATGCCCACTCCAACTCCAAGTGAAAGGGGGCTTATATCCCATGGATAAGATGGATGGGATTATCCTGCCTGCAGCTGCAGACTCTCTCCATTACCTGGGATGGCTGTTGTCCATCATCATCTTCCTGCCAGGTGTCTTCAGTGAGTCAATTGAGCTGTAGAGTAGGAGTTGCAGCTCCACAAAATTTTAGGAACAGCTGTCACACAGACAGCCAAAGATTCCAGTCTCTGGAAGTACACCTACAAATTCCAGCACCATGTATAGACTTCAAAAGGAGGGGAAAATGGGCCATGTGCAGGGAAGACATTTTTGAGTCCAACTCTCACTCTCAGGGGCCCAGATTCCAAAGTAGAGCCCACTGATAAGGCACCAAACTCTGGATCTATCCACCCTGATATAGGACCTGGGTGTCTCCAGAGCCCTCAGGATCCCCTCTATTTGGGGGTGATATCCACATTGGAAGCCTATGAGGTCCTACTGAAATGTGCATAAGTGTTATATCTGGGATGACCTCTGGACTTATTTTGAAGTCTCTTAGCCATAGGAACTCATTTGTCTTTACCTTTTTTGCCTTTTAATTGAGGTCTTTTTACAGTCATATTGCCAGTTGGCACTTGGTAGTAATCACTCATTGCTGGGCAGGCTTATCCCTGGGAGTGATGTATCATGGTGGGAGTGTGGTAATGCATTCATATGCTGAGTTTGGCTTAGAGAGAGGCCACATTTGAGCAACAAGGAGATTCTGAGGAGGCAGCCCTTAGGCACCCCATAACAATAGGCAAAGTTTCAATTTCAAGAACAAAGACTCATAAGGGTAATCATCAATATCAAGGACCCATCAGTGGATCATCCTCCCTTGCCAGTACTGCCCCTGCACTTGGGGGACTGTTGCTGCCCCTTGGAGAATGTGGCAGAGCTCTCCAGGATGGGAATTCCGTATTCTTTCTTTTATTGAGTGATTCTTCACCCACTGTGACCATGCCCTGTGAGCATTTGAACTATTTTATATACCTTTTATGTATGTTCCGGTGAACTTCCACACATGCACCCCCCATCCCTGACACCCTCCACCAATGATCCTCTCCAGGCCCAGTTGTAACCCTTCTAGGATCCAAAGCTTCTTTAAAGATGAAGCCAATACAATAGCCAAATACAATTAATAGGAAAATGAAGTAATAATGATAAGTTTAAATGTAAGAGATAAAAAAAAAATGAAAACTTAAAAAAAACAAAAATAAATAAAATTAAAGGATTGAGATATTCAAAAAATAGGAAAAGAAATTATTTTTTTACATTTTACCTTTTATCACTGTAATATCTGTTGTCCAGTCTGTACTGGAGGACCTTCCTCCTCTCTCTCCCCAGTGTCTCACTATTTTTCATTTAATTTTCAAAGAAGTTTTAGGTCACAGTAAAGTCACACAGAGAATACAAGACACTCTCATATACCCAAACTCCCCCCCCCTTTCCTCTCCCCATACTCAAACCTTTGTGTATGTACATGGTAACATTGTTACAACTGATATACAGATAGTGAAACATACCTACTAAACATTGTTAATGGTTTAAAGTATGGTTTACATTTTAGAACATATACTTTTATAAATTTTGGTGATATTTACCATGTCCTGTGTTCATCACTGTAAGGTAATGAAAAACATTTCCACTGACCACTAAATATCCCGTTTGATCTATTCTGTTCCTCCCTCCCCATCCTGCTGGGGACCACTATGACCCCCTGGCTTGACTCATTGGATAACAAGATTCATAGTTACATGCAACAAGAGGTCTTTACACACTGGTTTGTCCACCCTATTAGGAACTGCACTTGATCTAAAGAGATGTCCACCTGTCTATTTCTGATTGAATCGGTCCACCCAAAGATGGGAGTCCATCTCTTTCCCATTCATTGTATGGGTATCCACACACTGATACAACACATTATGACAGGATGAACACTCACACACTCCCTAGAGCCTGCTCCAGTTGTGCCCTGTTCTAAATGACCCCCAACCAACATGCTAAACCAGTGATATTTCCTTGTCATATTGCCATAAGAACAATCCCACATCTGTACTTTGAACCTCATACTCACAAATCCCGAGTGTTCACCTGGTTCCTCTCCCTTCTCTCCCCCCAGTATCCTGGGTATTCCAACCCACACTTCCCAATCCACCCATCTGTCAACCCTGCACCACCAAACCCAATCGTATCACTTCTCTCCTGTCCTATCCCTTCAATACACAACTACACTCTATCACTTTAAATAGATTACACCCGTATGGGTGATGGCTCACAACTTTCTCTTCTCTTTCTCTTTCTTGTAAACCTATCTTTCAGACAATCATTCTCAAGGACTGCTCAATTTCCTTAATTCATATCAGCGAGGTCATGTACTGTACAACCATCAATGCCTGGCTTGCATTGATGGATGTACATAAAGTCTTCAAGATTCATCAATGTTTTCCTCTGTGTTAGCACTTTATTCCTTCTTACAGCTGAGTAATATTCCATTGTATGTATGTACCACATTTTGTTTATCCATTCATCTGTAGATGGGCACCTGGATTCATTCTAACTTTTGGCAATAGTGAACAATGCTGCAATGAACATTGGTGTACATATATCTGTTCATGTTTTTGCTTTCAATTTTTCTAGATATATAAACAGCAGTGGAATCTCTGGGTCATACAGAAGATCTATAGTTGGTTTTTTGAGGAACTGCAAAACTGTCCTCCACAATGGCTGGACAATTCCAAAATCCCACTAGCAGTGGATGAGTGTTTCCATACCTCCACATCCTTTCCAACACTCATAGTCTGCGATTTTTTTAGTAGCCATGATTTTAATAGGTATAAAATAATATCTAATTGTAGTTTTGATTTGCATTTCCCTAATAGCTAGTGATGTCAAGCATTTTTTTCATGTGCTGTTTAGTCATTTTATTTCTTCCTTGGAGAAGTGTCTTTTCAGGTCACTTGCCCAGTTTTTAAATGGTTTGTTTGTCTTTTTATATTTGAGGTGTAGGATTTCTTTATATATGCAGGATATTAGGCTCCTATCAGATAAAAGGTTGCCAAATATTTTCTCCCATTGGGTAGGCTGCCTTTTTATTTTCTTAATAATATCCTTTGATGTGCAAAGGTTTTTAATCTTGCTGAGATCCCATTTACCTATGTTTCCTTTTGCTGCTCATGCTTTGGGTGTGAAACTCAGAATCCTTTTTCTATTACAAGGTCCTGTAGATGCTTCCCTACATTACCTTCCAATGCCTTTATGACAATGGTTTTTATATTTAGACCTTTGATTCATCTTGAGTTGATTTTTGTATAAGGTGTGAGATGGTGTTCCTCTCTCATTCTTTTGGATATGGATATCCAGTTCTCCCAGCAACACTTGTTGAAGAAACAATTCTCTCCCAACTAAGTGGGGTGAGTGGCCTTGTTGAATATCGGATGACTGTATATGCAAGGATTTATATCAGAACTCTCAGTTCAGTTCCATTCATCAGTATGTCTATCCTTGTGCCAATACAATGCAGTTTTGAACATTGTAGCTTTGCAGTATGTTTTAAAGTCAGGTAGTGTGATACCTCCAAATTCATTTTTCTTTTTCAATATGTCTTTGGGAATTTGGGGCCCCTTACCATTCTAAGTATATTTTGTTGTTATTTTTTCCAATTCCTTAAAAAATACAGTTGATTTTTATTGGGATTGCATTAAATCTGTACATAAGTTTGGGTAGGATAGATATCTTGATGATGTTAAGTCTTCATATCCATGAACAGGGAATATTCTTCCATTTATTTAAGTCTTCTCTGATTTCTTTTAACAGTGTTCTGTAGTTTTCAGTGTATAAGTCCTTTACATCTTTAGTTAAATTTATTTCTAGGTATTTGATTCTTTTAGTTGCTATTGTAAATGGTATTTTTTTCTTGATTTCCTCTTCAGATTGCTTGCTATTGGTGTTCAGAAATGCTGCTGATTTTTGAGCATTGATCTTATAGCCTGCAACTTTACTGAACTCCTTTATAAATTCTAGAAGCTTTGTTGAAGATTTCTCAAGGCTTTCTATGTATAGGATCATGTCATCAGCAAATAGTGAAATTTTTACTTCTTCTTTTCCAATTGTTATGCATTTTTTATATTTTTCTTGCCTCAGTGCTCGAGCAGAACTTCTAAGACAATTTTAAAAAGGAGTGGTGATAGTGAGCATCCTTCTCCTGTTCCCTATCTAAGTGGGAAGACTTTTAGGATTTCACCATTGAAGATGATGCTAACTTTGGGTTTTTCAAATATGATGCTTTAACATGTTTGGAAAGTTTCCTTCTATTCCTATCTTTTGCAGTGTTTTTATCAGGAAAGTGTGCTGTATTTTGTTAAATGATTTTTCTGCATCTATAGAGATGATCATGTGTTTTTTTACTTTCAATCTGTTTATGTGGTGAATTACATTGATTGATTTTCTTATGTTGAACCATCCTTGCATACCCAGGATGAAACCCACTTAGCCATGGTGTATCATACTTTGGATATGTTGTTGAATGCGATTAACAAGTATTTTGTTGCAGATTTTCACATCAAGGTTCATTAGAGAAATTGGTCTGTAATTTTCCTTTCTTGTGTTATCTTTGTTTGGCTTGGGTATTATGGTAATGTTGACATCATAGAATGAGTTAGGTAATGTTCTTTCTACTTCTGCTTTTGGAAGAGCTTAAGCAGGATTGGTGTTAGCTCTTTTCAGAATGTTTCATAGAATTCACCTGTGAAGTCATCTGGCCCTAGCTCTTCTTAGTTGGGAGGGTTTTGATGACTGAGTCTATCTCCTTACTTGTTATTGGACTGTTGATATCATCAATTGTTTCTTTCATCAATGTAGGCTGCTTGTGAGTTTCTAGGAATTTATCCATTTCCACTAAATTATCATTCTTGTTGGCATATAATTTTTTAAAATATCCTTTATGATACTCTTTATTTCTGTGGATTCAGTAGTGATATCCCCTTCCTCATTTCTTATTTTGTGTATTATCATCTGCTCTCTCTTTTTTTTGTTAGTCTTGCTAAGGGTTTCTTGATTTTATTGATCTGCTCAAAGAAGCAGCTTTTGTTTTTGTTTTTTTCTACTTCTTTTTTATTTTTCTATTTCATTTAGTTCTGTTCTAATCTTTGTTATTTCCTTCTTTCTACCTCCTTTGGGGTTCATTTTTTGTAGTTTTTCCAATTTCTCCAGGTGTCTAATTAGGTCTTCAATTTTAGCTCTTTCCTCTATTTTAGTAGATGTATTTATGGCTATAAATTTCCCTCTCAGTACAGCTTTGGCTTCATCTCATAGGTTTTGCTATGTTGTGTTGTCATTTTCATTCATTTCAAAGTAGTTATTGATTTCTTTTGAGATTTTCTCCTTGACCCACTCTTTGTCTAAGAGTGTGTTGTTTAATTTCCATATCTTTGTGCTTAATCAGGTTCTCTGGCCTTTTGTGATTTCCAATTTCATATCATTGTGGTCAGACAAATTACTTTGTATAATCTCAATCTTTTTTAGTTCATTGAGAGTTGTTCTGTGGTATAGCATGTGGTCTATCTTGGAATATAATCCATGTATACTTGAGAAGAATGTATATCCCGCTGTATTTGGGTGTAGTGTTCTGTATATGTCTATTAAGCCCAAGTCCTCTAATGTATTGTTCAAAGTCTTTGTTTCTTTATTGATTCTCTATCTAGGTGTTCTGTCTAATGGTGATAATGGTATATTAAAGAACCCCACTAAAATTGTAAAGGCATTTATGTCTCCACTTATTTTTTCCAGAGTTTGTATCATGTATTTCGAGGCAACCTGATTAGGTGCCTAAGTGTTTATGATTGTTCTCTTTTCTTGAAAGATTAGTCCATTTACTAATATATAGTGTCCATGTATTGAAAGTCTACTTTGGCAGACATTAGGATAGCTACTCCTTCTCTTTTTTGGTTATTGCTTGCTTATAAGATTGTTTTCCAGCCATTCACTTTCAGCCTTCTTAAATCCCTGAGTCTAAGGTGGGTTTCATGTAGACAGCTTATAGATGGATCATATTTCCTTATCCATTCTGCCAATCTGTGTCTCTTGACTGGTTTAATCCATTAAGATATAATGTTATTACTCTCAAGGGATTGCTTACATCAGCCATATTATCTTTGGGTTTATGTATGTCATATGTTGTTTTTATTTCTCTTTTTGTTTTTTAGTTGTTCTTACACTCTCCTCCACCTCTATCTCTCCTGTTTTTTCCTTTCAACCTGCAGAACTTCCTTTAGCATTTCTTGAAGTGCAGTTTTCTTGTTGCATACTCTCTTAATTTCTGTTTATCTGTGAATGTTTTGAACTCTCCATCATTTTTAAATGCCAGCTTTCTGGATAGAGAATTCATGGCTGGAAGTTTTTTTCTTTTAGTACCTTGACTATGTCATACCACTATCTTCTTGCTTCCATGGTTTCAGATGAGAATTCAGCACTTAATCTTACTGAGTATCCCTTGCTTGTGTATGTGTCTCTTTTCTCTTGCTGCCTTGAGTATTTTCTCTTTGTCTTGAGTATTGGACATTTTGAAAACTATATGTCTTGGACTAGGCCTGTTGGGATTTACACTGTTTGAGGAGTGCTGTGCTTCCTGGACATGTACATCCATCTCATTCAATAGGTTTGGGAAGCTTTCAGCCATTATTTCCTTTTACATTCCTTCTGTTCCTTTTCCATTCTCTTCTCCTCTGGGATGCCTAAAATGTGTATGTTTGTGCATTTTGTGTTGTCAGTTAAATCCCTAAGTCCCTTACAGATTTTTTCTTTTTATCTATGTGTTCTACTATCTGTTTGATTTCAGAGGTACTGTCTTCCACATTACTAATTCTTTCTTCTGCCTGTTCAAATTGGCTGTTATGTGATTTCTGTGTCTTTTTGATTTTTTGGATTGTGCCATTCATCACCATCATATCTGTTATCTTTTTATGTATATTTACAATTTTTTCAGTATGTTCTCCCAGTGCCTTATTAATATCCTTAATCTATTCATTCACTTCATTAAGTTGGCCCATGATATTAGTTTGGACAGCTTTGATCAGCTGTTCGATGTTCTGCATCTCTTCCTGGTTTTCAGTTTGTTGGCTGGACTGGTCCATGTCTTCCTGTTTCTCATTATGGTTTGTAATTTTTTATTGCCTTTGGTCATCATTTTATCTTGATGGGTTTATTCAGTTGATTAGGTTCTCTCTCTGCTCTAGAGTTTTATTTAGCTAGTGGTCTATGTGTGTTAAGTTTTCTTTTTGACTCTTTGTTCTTCTTGTGCTATTTCCTTGCTGTTTTTTATGTTCCCTTGAACACCAAAGATTAAGGCCAGAGAAATTGAAAGAGGTAAGAAAGGAAAAAGGATAACAATGATAATAATAAAAGTTAGAAGAGGGGCCATAAAAGACTTAGTAAAATGAATATTTAACTCATGTAAGCAGTGTAGAGTAATTGGGAATAAAAAGTGGAGTACCTACAATGGAATGGGAAACCAAACAAAGAAAGATATATAGAATGATTTAAAAGGCCAGAATGATGAGGAGATAGAAAAAGAGTAAATAAATGGCTTGAAAGAAAAAGTTACTAAAAAAGAAAAAAGAAAACAGAATAGACAAAATAGAAATCCAAACCAGTAAAGTTGAGGACTAATGAAAAAAGGTGAAATGGAAGCAGCACAACAGGAAGCAGAAGATAGAAAGATGAAGGAAGGAAAAGAGATAACATTGGTAGACAAAATCAATATACACAAAAAACTGGATATCAAGGAAGAAATACAGCAAAGAAGAAACAAGCTACCAGCACATAGTTTCTAAAAAGGGTGGGGGGAGGAAAGCAGAAAGAAAAGCAAGAAACAAACAAACACAGAAACAAGCAGTCAAAGAAAGCTAAGGAAGAACAGCCTTCCTTCTTGGGCCCTTGTGGAACCTCTCAGTCTGCCTGTGTACATCAATCAATTACCCTCCTGGCTTCTCTCTGCAGCTTTTGAGGCAGATTTTAGCAAATAAACTAAGTTAGATTTTGTTTTTAAGTAAGTTTTTTTTTAAGAGGAATAAGTGACCCAAAAGAAGTTAGTACAACAATAATGTCTATGTTTTCCCTGTCCTACATTTTCAGCAGGATGTTAGATATCCTGGTGAATCACTACTCTTAGAGGAGTCAGGTATCAAACTAGAGACCTCATATATTCAAGACAGAAATTCCTCCACTGAGCTAACTTACTAATTGGGTCAGTTAGCTCTTCAGAAATCTATTTAATCACTTTCCCCTGCAAAGGTTTTATTCTCCTGTGGCAGCAGGATTCAGCATGCTGTATGAGAAGATCCTCCCTCCCTTCTCCTGGTCAGGTTGAGTTCCCTTTTGAAATTCAAACAGGACCCTGATGAATGAGTTCACCTCACTGAAATGGTTTACAAGCCTCTTCTAGACCACCCCCTCCTCCCAGAGACCCCAAATTGGCTTGTGGAAACTTGTTAAGTACTACCCACTGCCTGCCTCTCTGAGGGAAGGTGTAATTCTGAGAGTCATCAGTGCAGAACTATTAAATTGGCTGAGTCCACACTCTCTCTAGCTAGGCCTCTGTATCCCAGGGCAGTTAGATAAATCAGGCTTCCACAGCATATTCACCTCTCCCCTCAGCATGGTGCCACTTCAAAGCAGCTGGTGTGCTCCCCAAATTTCTAAGAAAGTCCAGACAACCAAATTCACCACACTTAAATGATTAACAAGCCCCTTGAAGACCACCTCCTCCTCCCAGGACCCTAAATAGGCCTGTGGAAACTTATCAAACACTTCCCACTGCTTGGTTCCCTTAGGGGAGATGAAACTCTAATAGTCCTCAGTGCAGAACTATAAAATTGGCTGAGTCCACCCCATCCCAAGCCAAGACTCCATATCCCAGAGTGCATAGGTAAATCAGGCTTCCTCAGCAGATTCACTTCTCCCCTCAGCCTGGTGCCACTTCAAGATGGTTGGTGTGCTCCCCAACGCTCTAAGGTGAGCAAGAACACCAACCCCCCAGAAAGGAAACCCCTATCCACCCTTTGCCAGAGCCCTCATACTTTTAGAGAATGCTCCCTCTTGCTGGGTTGCTGGTGGGAATTGGGGCTCACCCTAGCCCTTTTCCCTGAAGGTGGAGCTTCGCCATCCACATCTTCAATATCCAGCTTAGGGCTAAAAACTCACAGTTTTGTCATGAGCAATCTATCTCCCTGTTCAGCTCCCTCCAGATCAATGTCCCAAAGGCTCTCACTCCATGGGCTCCCTGAACAGCTCACTTGGGCAGGATCCTGTCACCAATCAGCTGTGTTTTGTGAAAGAGATGGTGAGTGCCTACTTAAACCAATGCCATCTTGTCTCCCTCACCAATTAATTTTCTTAAATCTTGTATATATTTAGGGTAATTGATTTGTAACTTTGGCTGGGTAATCTATTCCTGTTTCCTAATATATCTGCAATTTTTTTGTGATATCTAGGCATCTTAATATGTTGGTGAATTTACTCTGATGCCCAGTTTCTCTCTCTTGCCTGTTGTTTTCTTCCCCACAGTTCTTCTTTGATATTTGATTCTTGATGAAGTTTTAATTAAAGGCCTTGACTACTGACAGAAAGCAGGTCATCTTGAAGTGTAATATACAAGCCCTCCAGTTTCATGCTAATAGGAGCTGTGTGGGGAAACATCCTGAAACAACACCTGTGAATTGCAGAAATGTAACAAAGAACTGAGCCATTGACCTTTAAATTTTTTTGATTGCAGTAAGATGTAACTGTCAAGTATCTATTTCCCTTGCATAAAGGCCACAATTTGTGAGGTGGCTGGGCTCTTCTCTCCATATCAGATGGAGGCTCCCCTGATCCCAGTTTTTTCTTCTCTTTGTCTCTTTCTTTCTCATCCATGGCACCATTTTCACCAATCCAGCTCCTGAACGCCAACATGTGGTGACCAGCATGGGGCTCTGAAAATGAAACTTTT
>JAQZBX010029633.1:5393-19894 GCA_029593785.1 Cabassous unicinctus | reverse complement strand
AGTACCCCTTTGGCTGACTAATACAATGGCTAAGAGATTTCAAATCATTCCAGAGGTTACGCTTATGCATGTTTCAGCAAGATCTCATTGACTGCCACAGTAAACAGTGCCTCAAACAGCAGGGCTCCTGTGGGCTCTAGAGACATCTAGACACTATAGGCAGGGCAGACAATCTGAGGAATTTGGCACCCTGTCAGTGGGCCTTACTTTGGAATTTATGTTACCCAATGTAACTGAGACACATTTATAATTTCCCCACACTGGGCTGTTCTGCCCTATATTACCTCTATACTCATTAAATATATGGCCCAGAGACTTAAATCTTCAATGTGCTCATATGTTGGTTGATCCCTGAATCTCAGCAAAGTTGTAATACCTACTCTCCAGTTCACCAGGCTTGTCCAGGACAACTAACAAAAGGATGATGATGGACAACATCCATCCCCCCCAAAAAAGAGTATCCATAACTACAAGCAAGACAGTTCCATCCATCTTCCCCATGGGATCTAAGCCCCTTCTCAATCAGAAACAGAGTGAGCATCACCATCCCCAAAACCAAAAGATTGAGGAATGAACAAACACAAGGAGGGAATGCAATTATGGACTAAAGTAGAATTATGATTATTCTAGCAATGGAAGAATTTGTATCATTGATATAAAGGCAGTGGCCCCCAGAGGTTCTGAATGGAGGGAGAGGGAAGAATATGTATAACATTGGGGTATTTTGGGGACATTGGAATTGTCCTGCATGACATTGCAATGATGGACACAGGCCATTATACATTCTGTCAAAACTTATAAAATTGTGCGGTACAAAGTGTAAACCATAATAGAGTTAGCAGCAATAATTTAATATGTGCTCATCAATTGTAACAAATGTGCCACACTAATGAAAGATGCTGTTAATGGGGGAAAGTGGGTGAGGGTGAAGGGGAAGGGTATATGGGAATCTCCTGTATTTTTATATAACATTTATATAATCTAAATCTTCTTTAAAAAATAAAAAAAATTAAAATTAAAAAAAAAAGAAATGGGGTGTGGTAGGGTATTGGAAGAATCACATTCAATAATATAAAAGCATTACAGTTGAAGATCTGAGGTCTGATATTCAGAGGGTTGAAGATCTGAGGTCTGACGTTCAGAGGGATTATAAATTACAAGGAGGAGCTGTATTGGGAACAGTGGCTGCCCTTGAAAAGCTGGGTCCTAAAAGAGATGGAAGATTTTACAAAGACTAGCAGCATTTAGGAACTTCTACAGAATATACAGCCGGACTTATTGACTGATATGAAAAACTGGGATATATTTGATTGCTTCTGCAGGGAAAAAAAATGCAGACAACCTAATGCATTGATGTGAAAATCTGCATTACTAGATTTAAGGAAATTATAAGGACATTACAGTTTAAGTGGCTGCTAATTTTTTTTCCCCCCCCCTAGGGGCAAGGTTTTATAGAGAAAGGGAGTTCTTGTGCTTCTTTTCCTGTGTTAGCCTGCTTTTTCATTGATGTGGATGTTTTGAATCCACAGGTACATGGACCTACTGATCAAATTCCTTCATTGTAGCTCCTGTTGGTGGGTTCTTTAACAGTTGAACGCATGGCCCAGAACTTCTTGCACTCTTGAAGCTTATCAAGGATGTAACATCATTCAATGTCACTTCTTAGGACAACAAGTAAAATTCACTCTCCTCATCCAAGAATCTTTGGAGGCAAGGGTGCTATAAAAACAATCTCCCATTCTGGCCAGTGAAAAGTCATTAAAAGTCACAGGTGCTCGGAGACTTACTGTGAACTATTGAGGCTTATAAAGGAGGAACTGTTGGTTGTTCTTGTAATGCAGCATTTCATTATGGTGACTGAACAAGTTCCTTTCACTAATGATATTTTATATGTATCCTTTGGCATTGCTAATGCCCTCTTTTCCCTACCCCTCTAAAAAAAACTCCCAAATCAAGTTGTCTTCACTTGACAAGTAAGGAAGTATGCTTTTACACTCCCAAGCTTCCCTAGGAAGTATCATCAGGAATTGGACATTTTACATTTACAACAGGAATTGGACAAACTCATCTACAATGTGGATTACTAAATATCCCAGAGTATTGATGATATTTTGATAGTGTTTCCCACTGGAAAAAAATCTTCTCTTTATATTAAGGGCATCCAAGAACAAGTGGTTTCATATGAAAGGGCCTTAAATGAGGATTAAACTCTGCCATACAACTAGCCTAGGGAGCTAACTGGACTTCAGTTCTAGAGACATTGTTCAGCCTATTAAATAGAAGTTGGTGTCCCTTCTGTTTCCCACTGCAAAGAATGAGACTCACCATTTGGCTTCTTTGAGTGTTGGAGGAGATACATTCTATTCCTGGAAATTTTACTAAAATCTCTATACTGACACACCAGATTAGTGGCCAAACATGACTGCCTGGCAGCCCACAATATGGAAATATGTCCAGACATTAGTAAGACAAGCCCTATCTACCTTTGGGCTTTCAATTACTTCACACCCCAGATTCCTAAGACTAATCTCATAGCTGTTTGGAGTCTTAGAAAACACAAACAAAACAAAACAAACAAACTGTAAACAAACAGCACACTACTGATATTCCATAGCCTCTTGCTTTTGGACATGAAAAAAAATTTGATTCTTAGCAACAGCTGCTAGCCTGTGATTAGGCCCTAATGGAGGTAGATTATTCTTACTAAAAAAAGGAAGAAGAATTGTGACTCTTTCTGTGAAATATTCTTCCTTAACCAAAAATCCTATAAAGTAAAGGATGCCTAAAAATTTCTGCTGAAAAATGGATATGACACAGCCAATCAAGAGCTAGGCCTGTTTTCTGAGTCTTAGCACCATGAAGAGGTAACTCTCTATTCACTTTTTCCCCAAACTGTAAGCCCAATAGGGATCTTGCCACAAAATTTTCCACCTTAGGAAAGGACATGAGTCAGCAATGAAAAACGACCATTCTCCAAGGTGTGTAAATCCTATGGGATCCTATAGACATCACCAACCATAATGATGATAAGTTGTTGATAGCTCACAGCATGTGTAGTTCTATGCAACAGACTAAACTTCAGTTTTGATCATGGTGAAGCCCTCCTGAAGTTGACTGAAACAAACAACTCCTAATGTTGCCTGAAAAAGTTGACTCCTGAAGTTGACTGAAACAAACATCTACATACATGCATGGTACATCATTAATAGCTTCTGTATATGGTCAAACCTTTGGACCACCCATGACTGGATGCCAAAAGCAAAAAAGAGACTGCTAAATGGTGCCTCTTCCCATGGAAGCAGATAGAACAACTTAATCATGAGCTCAATATTAATGTTACACGTACACATGTCCATGTGAATTGACCATATTTAGAGGAAATCATCTGCACTGAAAAAGCCAATCAGGCATATGTGGCCAACATCTTTACTGCCGCTTGCTGGACACAAGCATAACTGAGTGGGATTCTCAGTGAAAAAATTTTGAAACTCATAAAATCCTCAGTTTTCCAATTTTTCTAGCCTCCTTATCAACTATATTTACCAGGCTCACTGCGTTGGCTGCCTACTGCTCTTTAAAAGTTGCACACTACTATATTTCCTCTGGCTTGGTTGAGCAACAAGGATCCAAGGAGTCAGAAGGTAGTAAGTGAGGAAAGTTTGAGAACGAACTCTTTGACCATCTCCATTTAAAAAAAAAAATTCGTGATTTGGCCATGTTGTATGGGTAGTTTAAGAACTTAGTAGGTGGATGGAAAGTTTATATCACTCAGACTGAAGACACCTGGAGAGATGTGAATCTGGAGGGTGAATTTACTCCTCATGTTTGTTCAACTACTTTCCTCTATGCCAAGAAATTTGTTGTGACAACAAAAGGGTGACTCCTGTTTCCCTGTAGAGCTTATTCCTCCCCACCACCGCAAATGGATATATAGACTAGCATGTAAACATAGATGGTTTACAGACCTCATTGTTCAGGCATGAATGCCTCTGACCTCAGAAAGTTTGTTGTGGGAGTGGATTTCCTATTTTGGATATGGATGAAAAGGCTAAAATTGTCTTTTACAATTGTTTCAAGCAGTGGATTGCTATTTGTCCCAGCTGCTTGGGACCTCCTTGGCAATCATGCAAGAATCACTCTAACCCAAATCCATGACAGCTAATGGAAAGGATCATATGCAATGAGCCACCAAGGGCCATGGGGTGGTCTAAAGAGAGTCTGATCTGGATAACCTGAGGCTCATTTCTCTCCTTCTTCCTCTTTTGGTAGCATAGAAAGCAGCTGGCACAGCAGTTTTAAATTTGCTGATACTAGAAACTAAGCTCAAAGGTTTTCCAGCTGTGCTATATCCAAGCAGCCCTCTCCACATGATGCCAGGAGTTATAGGAGCCATGCACTCAGCTGAATCTCTTCTTGTGAGTTTTCTCAATAAACCTTATTTCATTTTACATTTACAACTTATAGTGCTGTGTGCCCATGCATGACAAATGCTGAAAGAATAGAAAGTTGCACATCGTTTCTACTCATGGACCTTTGTTTAAATCCTGAGGATGGGTTGGAAGAGGATCTATTAAGGATCCCGGAGGAACCATAAGATTTGTCAATATTATTTCAAGTAGATGTGGATAATTTAGAACCTATGAATATGCAATGAATAACTTAAAAGGTTTCAAATGTAAGATGTAAATACATTGTAATAGACCATGCCTCAGAAGACAGAGAAAAATATTACTAGGCCTTTAGTGCATGTAGATCACTCTGCTTCTATTACCATTAGATTATAACTGTAAAATCCATACATGAGGTACAATAAACCATAGTGCACAGAGTTTCAACTGGATGAGCAAGGTTTCAAATAAAAGCTATCTTGCATGCTGGAAAGGAAGACACATGAGTTTTCTTTCCAATGGGATTTCAATGAAGGTATCACATTTGCTACAGATCATTCAAACTCACACTGACAACTAGAAATCTCATTTTTGTACGGTTATTGTGACAACAATGATGAAATTACTGTTTTCATATGGAATTGAATGGAATTTTCTTGACATCAGTGAATTTCTGCGAGTTATAAAATAATTCAATATTTGGTTTTGGAAGAACAGGAATCATGGTTAATGTAGGAATGGGTTGCACTGATCCTAACATTTTACACATCTTGGCATGTTTGGAAAAAATAAAGGTCAAGTGACGAATTGTAGAGGCATTCTGTATTAGTAGTGAAAGTTCTGCTGCAGAGAACAGACAAGGTGAGTTAGTGGAATTGGAAGAGGGAATGTGAAATAAAATCGAGAGTCTTGGAAATGCAGCTGAGTTCACAGGTAGGTAAAGAACTCAAAATCTCGGAAACAGTTTTACAGGCATAGCTTCAATTCAGTTTAGACATTTTGAAAGCACTGAGACTGGACTACTCTTCTCTATTGGACTTATTAAAAATACATTGGGAGAAAAATGATTACTTCTAATACTGGAAAATCAGAAATAGTTACAGATAATGTGGCTCATGAATCTTTAGGATGAAAGAGAATAAAGAATATAGCTGGGGTTTTTTCTTAGTGGAAAAAATAGAGCGCTTCCTCAATCTTGTGAAAATTACTAAAAATTTTAGTGGCATAACTTCAGTAACGATTAATGGCAGGGCACACAGAACCAATGTCCATTGTCTTTTAATATGAACAAAATTGAACCTGAGGCAAAGGTTTCATGTGATAATGGGCTTGGCATGTCAATTAAAGATTTAACCAACCCAGTCCATCACAAAAGCATGAAATTCCTTCTACTTGATGGGGTACTTAATAACATTCTTGCTCAATTTTCATGTATGCTATACAAGTACATGCCCTGTAAATTATAGCTATAAGCTGGATGGATAGCCAAAGTTTTCACAAATGAGACAATTACTTTTTTCTTCATATTATTTGGAAATACGTTCAAACTGTTAGGCAACCATCTAAAAATAAAAGGAATATCACACAAAAATGGGAACTTTGGAAATTTTCAAGCCTATTATTGGTTATTGTAGTGGTAAAACATTCTATTTCTAGAATCTATTTCTAAAGGCAAGTCTCTTTGGGGCAGTTAAGTTTAAGTTTCAGTTTATATTCAATAAGCTTCACATGTTTTGGTGTACAATTCTATCAGTGTAGGCAAATACATAGAATCGTGTACCACCAGTTCAATCAAGATACAGAAAAGTTCCATCACTCCAAACAACTCCCTTGTGCTGACCCTTTTGTACAAATCTTTTCCCTATTCCTCAACCCAAGTATCTACAAATCTGTTCTTCATCCCTATACTTTAGCATTTTCCAGGGTGTTATATAAATATAATTGTGCAATACATAATCTTCTAAGTATGGTTTATTTCACATAGCATAATACATTTAAGATTTATCCATGTTGTTCCCTGTTTCAATTATTTGTTGTTTTTCATTATTGAAAAGTATTCCAATGGATAGATAGACCACAATCTATTTGTCCATAAAACAGCTTAAGGACATTTGGGTTGTTTCCATTTTTTTTACAATTATGAATAAAGCTGTTGTAAACTTCACTTGCAGATTTTAATTTGTACCATTAATTTCATACCTAACAATGAGACTGCTGGGTCATATGATAAGTGAATGCTTAACTTCATAAGAAATGGGCAAACTGTTTTCCAAAGTGGCTTGTATCATTTTGCATTCCAAACTACCAATGAATGAGATTTCCAACTGCTCTGAATCTTAGCCAGCAAAATTCTAATAGTAGTTTTATCTCACTAAGGCTTCCATAATGGCTTACACTTTCCATTTGCATATCTGCTGTAGTAATGTGTTCTCTCAAATCCTTTTTGCCTATTTTTATTGGGTTATTTTCTTTGCATGGAGCTTTAAGAGTATATAGTTTGGATACAAATCTTTTGTCATGTATGTAACTTGCAAATATTTTATTTTAGTCTGCAGTTTGTATTTTCATTTTATTGAGTGACTTATGCAATGCAATATATTTTAATTTTGAATTCCAATTTACAAATCTTTCTTTTATGGATTATGCTTTTATTGTTTCCAAGAAATATTTTGCCTAACTCAAGCTCACAACATTATCCTCTTAGTTTTTCTTCTAAAAGTTTTAGAGTTTTATGTTTTCCATTTAGGAATATGATACATGTTGAGTTAATTTTTATTTAAGATGTGAAGTGTAGGTTGGGGTTTATGTTTGTTTACATATAGATATCTTTTTCCAACCTCACTTTCAACCTATTTGTGTCTTTGGGTCTAAGGTGAGTTTCTTGCATACAATATTTGGTTGGATCATGATTTTTTATCCATTTTGCCAGTCTGCATCATTTGATTGGGGAGTGTAATCCATTAACATTCAGTGTTAATACTGTAAGGGCAGTACTTATTGCAGCCATTTGGGTTTTTGGTTTTTATATGTCACATCTTTTTCTTTGCCTCTCTTTTTCTTTATTACACCTTCTTTTTCTGCACATTTGATCTTTTGTGACATAGTTGATGCCATCCTCATTTCTGTTTCTATTTTTAAAATACATTCTTTGTGGTTTCCCTGGGGTTTATAGTGTACAATGTGCATGTATAACCTGCTACTTTGAAAAGATACCAACTTAGCTTCAGTACCATACCTATTTTCTGAATTTTCATTTCTTCAAACTACTCAAAGTCACTCTTCCTGTCTTTTCCTTTCAACTTGCAGAACACCCTTTAGTAATTCTCGTAAGGCAGCCATTTTGTTGATGAACTCACTCAGTTTCTGTTTACCTGTGAATATTTAAAAATCTTCAGTTTTTTAAATAGGACTCCCCCCCACCCCAAGATGGCTCCCTTGTCTATTTACTCATTTTTGCTTTTTGTTTTTACTCGTTGTCTGCTCTTTGTTTTTTGCTCATTGTCTGTTCATTATCTGTTTGTTTTTTCTTTAGGAGGCACTGGGAACTGAACCCAGTACCTCCTATGTGGGAGGCAGGCTCTCAACTGCTTAAGCCACATTCACTCCCCTCTCTTTCAATTTTTGAAGGACAGTTTTGTGGGATAAAGAAATTTGGCTGGCAATTTCTATCTTTCAGTACCTTAAATATATCATGCCACTGCCTTCTCACTTCCATGGTTTCTGATAACAAATTGACATTTAGTCTTAATGAGGATCCCTTGTATGTGATGACTTGCTATTCCCTGGCTGCTTTCAGAATTCTTTCTTTATCTTTGGCATTTGGTGTTATGATTAATATGTTTCTTGGAGTAGGTCTATTAGGATTTATTCTGTTTGGAGTATGTTGTGCTTCTTGGACATGTATATTTATGTCTTTCATAAGAGTTAGAAAATTTTCAGCAATTTTTCCTCAAATATTCTTTCTGCCCCCTTTCCCTTCTTTTTTCCTTCTGGGACACTCATGATGAAAATGTATGTGCACTTTGTACTGTCACTCAACCCCCTGAGATACAGCTCAACTTTTCTTTTGATTGTCCTGTCTCCTAGTTCACTGATTCTTTCTTCTGCCTGTTCAAATCTCTTATTGTATGCCTCTAGTGTATTTTTGTCTCTACTAATGTGCTTTTCATACCCATAATTTCTATTATGTTTCTTTTTATATTTTCAATTTCTTCTTTTCGCTCACACATTTTCTTCTTAATATCCATTATCTCTTTATGTATATTTTCCTTCATCTCCTTGAATTGATTTAGATTTGTTTGACCTCTTTGTGTAGTTGTTCCAAATATTGTGTCTCCTCTGAATTTTTAATTTGTTCCCTTGACTGAGCCCTATCTTCCTGTTTGGCTTGTAATTTTTGCTAACATCTAGGCACCTAATTATCTTAATGAGTTAACCCTAAAGGTCAGTTTCTCCCTCTTGTCTAGACTTTTATTGTTGATTGGCATTGTGTTCAGGCTTTTTGTTGACAGTTGGTCTAACTTATTCTGGATGCTTGTAATAGCCTGAGTTTAACTGAACTGATTTTCTCAGCTCTTCTTCATTTGGTTCTTGTCCTTGATATGTGATACAATTTTTTAAGATTGTGTGTGTTTAATTGTTTACATCTAAAAGAAAGTTTATTTTCCTCTATTCCTTCTCTGGGACTCTTGATCTGTTTTTGTGCAGAATTTTCTCCCCAGCTCCTATGATTTGTTTAATTTCTCTGCCTCACTCATGCCCCATTTTGTTTTTCTTACTCTTTTCTGTTCTGGGACCCTCCAGTCTTATAGCAGTTCAGTTTACCTCCTTGCCACCCCCCCCCCACCCTTTTTGTCTGTGAGGCTTTTCTGCTTCTGGTTTCTTCGCCATTAGGTTATCCCAACCCAGGGAGCCAGATGGGGTCAATCTAGAAACGTGGGTCACTCCAGAAATTTCTGTTTTGCATTTATGGAATCCTACCTACTGTTAACTGGATTGAGCAAGTGCTCTTGGTTGCTGCCATTCTGTGGAGGTTTACTTCTCCTCCCCTGGAGTATGCAGCACTCCTCAGTGGCTTGTGTTTTGCCCTGGGTCTCCAGACTTGGGTCCCTGTTCTTGTACATGCATGGGGTTCTAACTCACTCCTGTGAGGTCTTCTGTAGTCTGTGTCCTTGTTGGGAAGGACCTAGGCCACTGCCTCTTGAAAACTCCCAAGCTTTGCAAGGCAACTAGTGAGGGGGAGGGGAAGAGGACTGGCTTGTCCAGGGCTGAAATTTTCTACCTTATATTTTTCTCTTTCTTCAATTCAGAGTCTGTGGAGTCCTTCTCCAGACTCTACCATCCTCCAGAGTTTTAAACAAGTGGAATTTGTCCTTACATTCACTGAATCTCTAGGAAGCTTTTATTCAGGGGAGGTCTTACCTCTCTATGTTAATGAAGTCACTCCAAAGAAACAATTTTGTTTCTTCTTTTTAAAACTGTGTTTCTGTTTTGTCTTTTTGCACTAGCTAAAACTTCCAGTATGATTTGGAATAAGACTAGTGTGGGTGGATATCTTTGCCTTGTTTCCAAATAGAGGGAAAGCATCACATTCCTCATCTTTATGTATGAAATTAGAAATAATTCCTCCCTCCCTCCCTCCCTCCCTCTTTCTTTCTTTCTTTCTTTCTTTCTTTCTTTCTTTCTTTCTTTCTTTCTTTCTTTCTTTCCTTCTTTCCTTCTTTCCTTCTTTCCTTCTTTCCTTCTTTCCTTCTTTCCTTCTTTCCTTCTTTCTCTCTCTCTCTCTCTCTGTATCATATTAAAGAAGTTATCTTATATTCCCAGTTTGAGAGGTTTTTTAAATCATGAATGGGTGTTGAATTTTTCAAATTATTTTTTTGCTTCTACCAAATGTCAATGTCTGCGTCTCTTGAGATGGAAATTAATTCAACTTGATAACTATGCCAGTCTTTTTGTATTATTGCCAAGTTTCTGTTTGTCTGTCCTATTTCTGAGAGAAGAGTGTTGAAATTCATAGTGTATTTTGTGGATTTGCCTATTTCTCCTTTCAATTCTATCACCTTTTGCTACATGTATTTTGAAGCTCTGTTATTAAGTGCATACAAACTTAAGAGTGGTTGTTTTCTTGATGAAATCACCCTTTTATCATTATGTAATGCCCTTTTATAAAAATAAACTTTAAAAATTTGAAAGATTTTAGCATTTCAGAAAGGGTGCAAAGATAGTACAGAGAGTTCTCATATACACCTCACCTAGATTGCAGTGTACCTTTGATTCCTAGTAATTTTTACTTGTTCTGAATTCTACTTTGTCTGATAGTCATATAGACCATTCCAGCTTTCTTTTTATTGATGTTTTCATGATATGTCCTTTTCCAAATTCTGAATTTTTCAATCTACCTATAACATTATAATTGAAGTGGGTTTCTTGTGACAGAACATTTTTGAGTCTTTTTGAGTTTTTATACAATTTGACAATTTTTATCTCTTAATTGTTGTGTTTTAGCCACTTACA
Organism: Cabassous unicinctus; assembly: GCA_029593785.1. NCBI lineage: Eukaryota > Metazoa > Chordata > Mammalia > Cingulata > Chlamyphoridae > Cabassous > Cabassous unicinctus. The sequence continues at coordinate 8,993 of JAQZBX010029633.1, read as the reverse complement.
TTTAATACAAGTATTGATATGGTTAGATTTATGTCTACTATTTTATTATTTGTTTTTTGTTTGCACTCTACTTTTTTTGTTCCTATATTCCCCCTTTCTTGGCTTCTTTTGGATGTTATGAAGATTTCTTAGCTGGACTGGAACTAGGGTGAAGGCAAGGGAGGTTCTTAGAGTGCAAAATTTAAGGAGGCACTCACCCTCAGCGTCAGGAAAATGAAAAGTCTGTACTTCCATGAATATCTGCTTAGCGTTGGCAGCTAGCTGCCTCATTTCATCCTACTAGTCCTAGTTATATTTTTAGTATCCCATTTTAATTTATTTATTGGCTTTTTATCTTATACTTTTTTATTTTATTAATATTTGCTTCATGAATTACAGTAGACATGTTTAGCTTTTCAAAGTCTTCTTGGAGTTAATATTGCACTACTTTAAGTAAATTTAGAAGCCTCACAGCCACAAAGATCCCTTTGTACTTCTCCTTTAATACATAGTTTTCATATGTAAAACATCTAGATATATTGAAAACACTACTAGGTAATGTCTTGATTTCTGCTTTCAACAGTCATATATATTTTAGCAAACCTCAGAGAAGAACAGTCTATTTTATTTACCATGATGTTTAGCATTTCAGTGCTCTTCCTTCATTCTCAAGCACCAAATTTCTTTTAGTGTCATTTTCCCTCAGCTTGAAAACTTCCTTTCCCATTCCTTTTATACTAGGAATGCTGGAAATGATTCACTTACTTTTCCTTTTAAAATGTCCTTATTTTACCTTTATTTCTGGAGAATATTTTTGCTGGATATAGAATTCTGACTTCACAATTCTCCCCACAAAATTCCTCTCCCCCCAGCAATTTTTTTTTCTTTTTGCATTTGTTTTTTTCCCCCAGCATTTTAAAGATCTTTTTCCAGTCTTTTCTGGTATCCTTGGCTTCTGGTGAGAAATTTGCAGTAATTAAAAAATCTTTGTTCCTCTACATATAATGCATACTTTTTCTCCACCTGCTCTCAAGATTCAGTCTTTATCTTTGATTTTCCATAGTTCTAGTATAATATGTTTTCCATGATTTTATTCTCTTTGGGATTTTCTAACCTCCTAGAATCTGTAAATTTAGATTTTTCATCAAATTTGGAAATAACTCACACATTATTTTTTCGGGTATGTTTTTCTGTTCAAAACTCTTTCTATTTTAATTCCTAGATTCCTATGATCAGACAGGTAGACTTTTTGATATTTTCTCATAGGTTCCTGGGGCTCTTTTTTCCATTTATCTCTCTATTTATTAATATTAGATACTTTCTGCTCATCTATATTCAAGTTTCTATTTCACCTCCATTCTGCTGTTGAGCCCAATCAATAATTTTAAGTTTCAATTATTACATTTTTCCATTACAAAGTTTACATTCGTTCATTTTTGTGGTTTCTATTTCTCTGTTGAAAATTTGTCTTTCTGTTAATTTCAAGAATATACATCTTTACTTCAAAAAGCATAATAATAGCTGCTTTCATAACTTTGTCTGATGGTTCCTGCATCTGGGCTCTTGCAGGGTTGGCATCTGTTAATAGATTTTTCCTTTAATTTTGTTCACTCTTTTCTCATTCTTTTTATCTTCAATAATTTTGCATTGTATTCTGAACATTTTGAATATTATGTTCTGAGCTTCTGGATCCTGTTAAATTTGTCTGTAGCATTTTGTTGGTTTTTATTTGATTATTTTTGTTTGGTTAGTTTTTAATTACAATTTCTATCTTGCCTTCTGTGGTTAGTACCATAAATGTCCGGTCAATTTTCAAAGTCTCTGTTATACTGTTTGTGTCTCTTTAATTCACTTAGGGGATAGTCTGGGATTTGGTGAGAGGCTTATATCATAGTTCAGTTCTCAAAACCTCTGATACATTTCTTTGTGTCAGTTTTGCACATATTCAGCTTGTTTTGGGTGAGCCCGGGAATCGTATTGGTTCATAACCAGAATTAAAGGATGTCCTTCCTTGACCCTCTCCTCACTGGGACGTCCTCCATCATCTCGACTCCCTTTGTACAGTTCATTGGCAATGAATCCAAGGTTTTACTCAGAGTCCCCCAGACTGTTGCAAAGTTTCATGGACTCTGGACCACACTCAGAGTGAGGCAGTTAGAGAAAAGAGAGGGAAAAATTAGTAGAGATTCATCCTACCTTTTTTAACTTTTCATTTTAAGAAAATTTTTGATTCCCATGTAGTTGTAAGAAATAATACAAATTGTGTATACCATTCATCCTGTTTTTCCTAATGATAACGTCTTGAATAATTGTAGTACAATACCATAAGCAGGATACTGACATTGATATGATTTGCCAACCTTATTAAAATTTTACCCAGTTTACATTGCACACTAAGTATGTGTATGTGAGTGTATGTGTTTAGTTTTATACAATTTTATCACATATGTAGATTGGTTGAACTACCACTAGAGTGAAGACACAGAACATTTCCATCACAAGAATCTTTCATATACCTCTTTTATGTCCACAGCCATAGCCATCTTCCTCCTAAGTCTTCCCTGCAGCACTTCACACACACACACACACACACACACACACACACACACACACACTTTCTAATCCAAGCAACCATTAATCTGTTCTCCACTTTATAATTTTCTCATTAGATAAATGTTACCTAAATGGAATGATATAGTATGTGACATTTTTCACTCAGCATCTTGAGATCCATCCATGTTGTTGCATGCATCAATAGTTAATTCTTTTATTATTATTATTATTGAGTAGTATGTGTTGGTATAGATGTACTATAGTTTGTTCCTTCATTCAGATCATTGAAGGATTTTGGGTTTACTTCCAGTTTTGGGCTATTGCAAATAAAGATGCTATAGATATTCCTGTTCAGGTTTTTGTGTGAGCATAAAGTTTTAATTTCTCTGGGATAATTACCCAAGAATGCAAATGTAAGATTATATGTTAAGCATGTGTTTAGTTTTGTAAGAAACTTTTGTCCTATATTCCAGAATAGTTGTACCATTCTATATTCCCACCAGCAATGTCTGAGTGATCTAGATCTCACAGGGTTTTAGATGTCTCCACTTTAAGTGAGTGCAGCATCTAATGGCCTGATTTCAGGACTAGTCAGGGAAGAAAAAAACAAACAAAAAAAGAAAATCAAAAGCAGGGATTCTTTCTGTATTCTTCAGCAGAGGAGTTTCCTTTTTCTTGTTGTCTTGCTATACAGATAGGATTTCTCTGGGAGATTTTCCCGACCTCACACTTCATGCAGTTCTGCCTGCCCTCAGATCAAACTTGGGAATAAAGGAGAAAAAATAAAACCAGTTAATTAACTGATATTCTGGATGTTCTTCAAGATTTGACTTCCATCCCTAATCTGACTGCTATTGTTTCTTTTTAAGAATCCTCACATCATTTCTCTTTGTATTCTGTCCTGAGGTTTTAGCTGTAATCATTGCAAGCAATAGGCTATGGTGAGCTTAAGCCATCTTGGCCATTATTGGAAATCATTTCATACAACCTTATGAATTGTCAAACGGCTGTTACATTTTCAAATATTTCAAACATTGCTGCCCCAGTGTTTTTTTTTTTTTTTTTTTC